>JAODAL010013983.1:0-89134 GCA_025379985.1 Phyllomedusa bahiana
CTGTTTGTAGTTTTTGCTGTTGATTTGTATACTGAAAGTTTTAGACAGAAAAAAAAGAGGGAACAGATGAGAATGGACAGGAGATGAAAATTTTATTTTGAAGAGGAAGGTAAAAGACAGGGATACATTTGAGGGGTAAAAGGAAACAGACAGACTGACCATCCCATCTGGCCTACAAAGAATGAAGGAAACGAGAGAGGGAGATCAGCAGAGTGATGTAAATTATATGACTGCGCCCCACAGAGCTTAATATGTAAATCACCCAGAGGGCGGAGCAAAGGTGGAGGGGTGCATCAAGAATGAGGTATGCTGAGAAAAGGAAAAGGCCCAGAAAAGGGAGTTTTTAGGAAAAATCCAATACAGTAAAGTAAGCAATTGATAACTTTTATCCCCTTAAAAATAAAAGGGGAACCTCATCAATATGTACTTCATCATTTGCCCCTGAATATAACTGTGCCTCTTGGGTTCTTTTTTTTGATCCCAAACAGTATCACTAGATTTGTCTTAGCATTTTAATATTGAAGTTTATTGTTAATTTTTCCCTTCCCCGGCCAGCAGCACTGTCCCCCAGAAACCCCAAGTATATCCCTTAAAATTTAAAAGGGGGTACGTTATCCAAACATTTATGAATATAAATAGTCTGATAGATTTGGGTCCTTCTTGCGACCTGCCCTATCTCAAGAAAAGGGGCCCTCTAAACCCCCCATATATTCTTGCTGTGTTAATTTTCCCCATGAAGAAAAAACATTTTAGTTGGCTTGGGATCCAAAAGAATGAACAAAAGGGTCACAAGTTGCCACTCATATTCTCTGTACCCCGGGAAAAAAAATTTGGGAAAGGGGATAATATAAATCCATGCTCTCAAGATAGAAGCAGGTCCCAAAACTTTATGCCATATTTTGTGAATATGCCATAAATGTCTGATTTTGCTGGATAGTCCAGCCCTTATTTCACACTACTCCTATGCTTAGTTGCTTGGCATATATCCGATGAAGGAAAGTAGATCATAATAGATTTAGGGTATGTTCACACTGTGTAATTGTGGGGCGCATTTCAGGCGTTTCGAAGCACCCCACAATTTTTAACGGAAAATTTAAAAACCCCCTTAAAAGGGGGGGCTATGAATTTTACCCCCTGTCTTTTCCTGATGCTTTTTGAACACCGGGGGGGAAAGTTTGGGGGACGAGTCACTTTTGCCCGGGGTTTTTGGGGCAGAGATGATTGAAGTGAAAGAGACTGCCCCCCCCCAGCCTGAAAGGGATTTGCTAAAACAGCGAATAAATTTCTAAAAACCCCGGGTTTTTTTGGATGTTCAATTTTTTGCAATTTTCGCCGTGTGAACTACCCTTTAAAGAAAAAAATTATTTTCCCTTTTCCGTTTTAAATTGGGGAAAACCTTCCCCAAATGGTTTAAAACAGGGGGAAAACTGTGGGGAGGGGGCATATTAGGGGGGACGAAGGGTACTTTAAGAATAGAAAAAAAAGCTGTAATAAGTGGGGAAATATCATTATTACATAAGCATTATTGGGCACCAGAAGATATGTGAACATAAGCAGTGCAGAAGTAGCAGACCCCCCAAGGTGATATCCAAATTTTTGGATGGGGGGCCCCGGGAAACCCCCAGTGGGTTGTCTCTTTTTTTGGGGCCCCCCCAAAGGAGTAGGTTTCTTAGTGCCACCCTGGAAATGATTCTTGAGGCCCCCCAATGGATAATTCTTGGGGCCGGGTTAAAAGGATGGATTCTTAGTGTTTCCCCCAAAGGAGTTGTTCTTTTTTTGGGGCCCCCCAAAGGAGTAGGTTTTTTAGTGCCACCAGTGGAAATGAAATTTTTGAACCCACCCAAAGGAGTGGATTTTGGGGCCCCCAAAAAGGAGTGGATTCTTGGGTCCAAACCCTGGAGTTGAAATTTTGGGGCCCCCCCACAGACAGTGTTCATTTATTTGAACATAAAGACTGATTTTTTGCACCTTTGCTTTCTGCTGCTCTTTTTCCCCGGAAAGCATCAACCCAACCCCGAGAACCCCCCCATGCCCAGGGGGAAACACGGTGGGGGTTGGGGGGGGGGGGGGGTCCCTTTGCAACCATTTTTTGGGGCCCCCCCAGGGCCGGGGTTTTGCTGAAAAAAAGAAACTTTTAAAATCTGAAATGGTTTCATGATAGGTGGGGCCCAGTTATAAAAAGGGTTTTATTAGGGTTCCCCAAAAAACTTTAAGCAAAAACATCAAAATAGAAAATAATCGCTCGACCCTCCGGAATTTCCCCCGGGGAAAACATCTTAAAATTTGCCTTGGAAAAAGGGTTGTAAATAAGCTAAATTTTTTACCTTTTAGGGGGTTGTACTTTCCGTAAAAGTGATATTCCCATAATAATTGGAAGTGGGGTAGTTTAACCCGAAACTTAGTTTTTATGGGTTGATGGAAGTAGTGTTTCAGGTACGTAACAATTTAAAATTTTCAGGTAAATTAAATTTTTTTCTTTTAAATTTACTTAAGTGCTCTTTTTTTGTTTTGTATTATTTTCCTTTGGTCAGGTAATAATAGTGATGAACACCTCAGCTCTAAAAAGGACTAGTGTACCTGCTATTTAATGTGAGTAATGTGCTTTTCCTCCCGGGGGTGGTTGTGTTTATATCTAACCCCCTTTCCCAGAGATTTAGAAATACTCATTGTATTTATCCTTGTTATTTTTTTTCTTTTCGTTCCCTGAGCACTCCCCCAGTGTTTTTCTGTTCACCATTTCTTAGCTTTAAACCTAGAAGGTACAGGGAACAATGATAATGAGCACAACATATTGTTGCTGGCAATAGACAGATAATGTGGCAGAAAACTTGAAAGCTAAAACGTGAATATAATGAGCACAAACAAAAAAAAATCTATAATTACAGTAAAACCTTTAAAATCAGATGTAAATTATATCAAGATATATATTTTTAAAATGTATAATACATTTTTAAATAAACCTATAATGAAAAGTAGTGTATTTTAAAAAACATAAAAAACAAAATATTACATGTATTTGCCCGTGGGGCATGTATAAAGTAAAACCGAGTTAATTATACATTGGTTGTGGTAAAACTAACAGAAAACCAACAAATAAAAAAAAAAGGTAAAAATGAAAACTGGCACAGCTGTTTCCACTACTACCCGATCAGTTATGCACATAAGATAAAGTGGTTTTTCCCGGACATCAATACCATGGCCCATTATAAAATCGGCCATCAAAATCAGATTGTGGAGGGTTTTAGCAATAAATGAAGAGGGGCGTTAAAGTGAGGGCGCCATTTTTAACGGGACAGCACCAAAAATGTTGTTGGCTTGTTGGTACCCGGGGTGCCAATAGGGGATTCGGGTTTACTCCTGTCAGGGGCCCTAATTAGAAAGGGGCCCACTGATATGTTAAAAAATAGGAACTAATAATGGGTGGAGGCCCCATTTGATTTGGCTGTATGGGGCAGCCCTGCCTGGTACTATACATAACGCAGTCACATTCACTTGGAAGAGAGGAAGCTGCTGTTTCTGAAATACCAGACATACCCCTGTAATGTATGCCCCGGGCCCTATTTTATTGGTCATTGGGGGTGTACAGATCGGTCCATTGGTGATAATAGTAAAAAAGTCCTGGATAACCTCTTTGATATATAGAAGAAATTCTAAAACCCATTTAGCGGGTAAGACTACTTGTACTGTAACTTTGTCAGAACTCTGTGCTTTATTCTACCACTGTTAACTATACCAAAGATGAATAAACTATTCTAATAAACATGTAAAACCAAATGTATATAGAGTCACTAAACAATAATAACTAGGGAGATTTCCTAGCTGTAATTCCTGGGGAAATTCTACAAATAAGACACTCTAAAAGAATTCATGTATTTTATTTCACACAATCTTTTAATTCCTAAATCCATTAGGTCTACATCTACTGCACTAGTCACGAGTTTTTACTTGACTTTCAATACCCACCTTCAGGAGTGGGATTCAAATTTTTAACAAAAGGTTACCTACTTGGCATGATGGATGGCTGCAGTGCAGCATGCCATAGAAAATTATTTCTACTCTAATAATCAAATGCACCGGTTGCCAAGTCTAGTTCACACATGCTAAAATTAATTATAATTTATAGGGTACCTCCCAGAAATAAAATATACTCTATATGGAGCCCCTAAAAAATTATCCCTGCAGTGTCCCCATAAATTATGAGCACCCTGAAATAATCTATGACCTCCACTGTGCCCTCTGAAATTATCTACCGCCACTGTGCTTCCCTTACTTAATTATGACCCCTACTACCCTGTTTCCCATAATAAAGACAGTAGTTCTTTTTAATTTATTTGTTGCCTCCTAATAGACGAGCGAAGACTTATTTTTAGGAGATGTTTTTTTTCTATGAGCAACAATTCACATTTATTGTTGAACAAAACATCAACATAGTGATTTAATCGCAAACATTAGCATAAGCAGCCAAACTCTGAATTGCATAAAAAAATGCTCTATGTCTTATTTTCGGGGGTGTCTTATTTTCAGGGAAACAGGGTATGCTCCTTGTTATGAATTACAACCAGCACTGGGCCCCTTTGATATTAATTATGACCACCACCCTGTCCCTTAGAATCAAAGCCACCGCTGTGCCACTCAGGATTATTTATAACCCCAACAATGCCCCCTTAATTACAACCACCACTGTGCTCCTGATATTAATTATGACCACCACTATGCCTCCTAAGATTAAAAGGGTGTTCATGGACCAATCACTGCTCGTTCGTTCATCGGGTAGGAGTAAAAATAGAAGAGAAGACTCATGCGTACCTCCCGATGCTCCCGTTAACTCCCGGCTGTTAGTCCGTTTACCCAGGCTGAAGCAGTGAACGTTCATTGTTCACATGACTGTGCAGCCAATTACATGCCTCAACTTTACAAGCACGTGAACACCCCTTTTATTATGACCACCACTGTACCTCCAGAAAATGAGTGCGCCTGGCTAAAGGGACAGATACCAATGTGTTCCGGTTCCTGGTTTAGCTTATTCAAACTGTTTTAGCATCCTTCTCCATGGTTTCTAAATCCCACCCTTGCCCATTTTGATGGTTTGTCCAAGCCTTATGGAATAACCTGGAGGATAACTTTCTTGTATATAGTTATTCACTATCACCTTGCCACAGAGATGAACGAGAAGAGCAGCCTAATTCATAGTGTCCTTCAGTTTCTGTGCATTATGTTTGAGCAGACAAATCTCTGATCTTTTATGAGGAAATAACTTGAGAGATTATCCTGTTAGGTATCCAATCCAAAATCTGCATGTGCACAGGTCCACCTTACTAATGCTAACCAATTGACTGCCAAATTCTGTTTTGTCTTTAAACTCTACATTAAAATATGATTTTAAATCCCTCCGAACATAAATTCTAATATAATTTATTTAATATATCCTCTTTAAAGTCAATGTTTAAATCATGAGCATACCATTTTTTGTAATCCAGTACATATAGATGATGCTTACATGCTCTTTATTTTCTTCAGTGATGCTGCATTTAATTCTCAGCTTTTGATCTATGAATACAGTACCTACAGGGAGTCTGAGGCAGCCTGACATCCACCCTTTGTCTCATTATTAGTTTAGACTGAGGCTCCATCACCCTTAAAAGGGTTGTCTCACTTCAAAGATTAGCTTTCAACATGTAGGGAATGGTAAATGAAGACTTTTTTCAAATACATTGGTTGTTTGATATTATCTTGGTCAGGAGGTGAAATTATATCTGTTCTGAGTCCAAACAAGTTTCTCTGGTTACCATCATGGGCTCCCTTCCTGATTAGAGAGAGAGCAAGGAGTGAAGTCACCATAGGATGGACGTCAGTTAAAGAACAGAGTGTGTTATCTCTAACAAACAAAGGAGATTACTTTTGATTTCTATTTTGATCTCTGAAGTATTTTGCATTATAGATTACATCTATTGTAGTCATGTTAAGGCAATAAGAAGAGCTGGATATACAGAGCTGAAATGCTAACCACTGCTATAGAACCACCCACAGTCTGACCAGAAAGAGTGAAGAAAGCATACAGTAAATCTGAAGTTGCCTGTGGCTCTGTGAAAGAACATGGTGAGACAACCCATTTAAGACTGCCTGGTGTGTATAACTGCAACTCTGTAAAAAAACATGGTGAGACAGCCCCTTTAAGACTGCCTGGTGTGTATAACCGCAACTCTATCACACCCCCCTCCCCTCCCCCAGGACATCAAGCCCTGGAGAGCTAATGCATAATGATTATAAAATACAGAGTACTAAACTAGCTGTATAAAAAAGAGAAAAAGAAACCCAGTGAGGCAAATGGGCCTGAGTAAAGGGAAACCTGGAAAGCCCCTTTAACTTTAAGTCTAGTTAGTGGTTGGCTCTGTATAACCATCACTTTTTGGAAGTTCCTTTAAAGAGAAACCATGTCCACATTAGATTATGCCCCCCATTGCTGAGGGCAGAACATGCTAGTGTCAGACCTGTTGTTGCAGCGCGTGTCCTTATTCTGTGAGATGCAGCAGTTTTAGGGTATTTAGTGTTCAAATCTTATTCATGAGCAGGTGTTAGCTCCGCCAGCCAAAGGCTAGCCCCACCCACTGACAGTTATTCATGTTTCTACCTATTCAAAGTAATAAGTTTATCAGTTGAAGTGGGCGGGGCTATCCCTCAGGTGGGCAGGGTTAACACCTGCTCATGAATAAGATTTGAGCACTAAATACACGAAACTACTGGCATCTTTCCTACAGACTAAGGGACACAGTGCTGGAAACAGCAGGTCTGACACTAGCTTGTGGTGCCCTCAGCAAGGGGGGCATAAACTATGTGACAGGTTCTCTTTAACTTTACATCAACTTGATGGGTGGCGGTTATACCATCCAGTTTGTGGAGAGTTCCTTTAACTTTATGTCAAAGTGGGTGGGTGTCATACCATCAAATGTTTGGACCGACCTCTTGAATGTTAAGTACGTAGTGAGATGATTTGCTTTATATTTGATCCTTTGGTGAAAAACAACACGTTCATGCATTGTCATTAAAGTGATCACAATGACAAAACTGCTGTAACCTACAGTCAAGTTCCTTGGCAGCTCTAGATAAAGATGTGGTACAATAGCAGATGGCACAATGACAGCTCTCAGGGCTTGATATTTTAGAACAACCATGATTTTCACTCATTAGAGCATGTACACTTTCCAATGTCTTCAAGGTGATTTAGATGTAAAGAAATGCAGTTTATGGAAATACTGCAATAGATTTATGTAAGAAAGACATACATCAGTAGGTAATACATTGCTTACCTTGATGAGTCGTACAGAAGGACACCGACTGGCCGCAGCAAACAAATTTGGAGTGCTTTCACCTTCCAATGCCCAATCATGTACTCTGAAAGAGAGGAAGTGGCATGACAATTAGCACTTTCCATAAATATAACTACATCTTTGGCTAGATACATTCTCAGCTTTCCGCAGTGCCAGATTGTCTGGAGATGAAATTACTGTCAATGCTTAAAATGTAGAAATCTTGGTGATCTACAAAGGATGGTATAGAAGATGGCACGCAAATAAGGGGCACATGATAAAAATTCAAATGCGTTTTTTTTTTTTTATTTGGCCCGGACATCCAGTTCTAAATAGATATAGAAGGTGTAAAAAATTACGAAAGATTTTTGGGCATTACTAGGTTAAACCCAAAAATTTTGTATGGGCAAAGTGTAAGCCCCAAATTGGCCCCTTTCTCTTGAAATCCCCCAAAAATTTCTACTGTCTATCTACACTTTTCTAATTATTTAGAATGGGTGTCGGCCCCAATTAAAAAAAAAAGTACGCATTCGATTCTTTCAGTGCCCAAGATATTTGGGTCCCCCCACTAGTTACCATATTTACATTCAACTGAGGGATCTTATACAGAAAAGTTAGCCAAAAGCCATACCCCACAGTATTTTTTTTAATGGGGAAAAAACCCTGTCATCTAACACTTAATGGGTTTATGGTGCAGCACAGAGTTAATTCAATATGTTATATCTGCATGGCTCTGCATGAAATACTACGCCATCCTTCAACATCCTTATATCATTTCCATAATGGCACACACTATCACTTCTGGCAAAAACAGCTTTTGTATTAACTTCATGTTCGAAATGACTGTAAACTGGGTGATATCTTTTGCAGAGATGTCTTCTTGAACTACAACAGGCACCTCAACAGAATTATGGAGAAATTGTCCTTGACCTTTAAGGTGGCTGAGACACCGATGATTAAGCGGCTATGTACCAAACAGCTGCAGTCATAACACAGGGAATTAACACTATATTACCAACTAGCTAAGCTCTCCAAGTGTTAATTACCTTCACCAAAACTGCTAATCTTCTTAACCTCATCATCCCCAAGAATAGCATTGGCTGACAGTGTGGTACATTTTGCAAGCTCCATTTTTAATCCTATGTTATTTTCTGGGTTCACACACTGCGATAATGTATGCACTTTTTAATGCAGATGGTTTTGCAATTAACTTTAATTTGGAACATATGTAAAATTTAGGATATAAAAAAGCATTTTTTTTGTTGCTTGCATTTTTGATGCAGTTCAAAACACAACAAAAATGCAACCCACCCTGAATGAGAAAAATAAATTTTTACATTTTTTCCCGATATCATGGTTGGCCAGTAACTATGAATGGCATGATTGTAGAGTACGAATAAACCACAAAGATAGCACTTATCTCTATAGTGCTAGGTCATATTACCATTTTATCTGGCAGTGAATGTGTTACAGCCTCGAAAGATAGACTATGGAAGCAGCATCTTCCCAAAGAGGGAAGCAATGCCTTGAAAGAGAAGCAAATAAATGGAGAGGAATAGCAGAGAAATCGGATGAAGATAGGAGAAGGGGAGGAAGGACGGAAGGAGAATTCTCGATAGGAGGAGGGTTTGTGGGTTTTGTTTTTGCACAGATAATAGGATTCAATGAAGCGCTGAGAGCATCCAGCCATCCGCTTGGGCTGTCCTGTTAAATACAGAGCACTGGGGAGACGGAAGGAGGGGGAACATGGAGAAAGAAGGAGTAGACTAAGAGATAGGGAAGAGAGGTGATGTACAAGAAAATGATACACGTTTGTAGATCAGGTGAGCAGCCGAAGAAAAAAATGTGAGAATGACAAGTATAAAATAGAGAAAATCATTTGGAAGAGGGAATGATAAGCTATAAAAACAGATTACATATAAAAAAGAAAGACAAAGGAGACGAAACATTACACATTTACGAAAGTTAGTGGCAAGGGAGCTACAAACGACGTGAAAGATGCTGCTGTCTGCAGTCCTGAACTGTGACAGGCAACATAAACACGTTTTCTATCATGTTTAAAGCACTGACATCTACAGAGCTGAGTATATGGCGCTATAAAAAATACCGAAATTTATTATTAATACTACTGCCATGATTTGTTTACAGATGAACCAAATTCTCTTCCCTAGAAGGCAAATCAACTCAATTTGCTGCAAAGTTTGACCCTTATATGGTGCTCCACATACACAGCCAGCATATACGCCTGTAATACAGGTCATGAAGCCATGTAAGCGGCAGGAACTGCCAGGGATTCAAGCTGCTGTTTTAATCGATCCGGCTCTCCTTCCCTCCCTCCCTCCCCCTCCACTTTCTTTTCTCCTCTATTCATATTCCCTTCATTTCTATGCCGCTGAATTCTCTTCTACTGCTGCAATCTCCCCTTGCCAACCTTCTCCTTTAACTCCCGCTGCATCTCTTGTTATATGTCACTTAGTCTGAGGTTGTATACAGCACCAGGTACTGAAAGCGACATGAGGAATAGTAGGGGATGCAAGGCAGGAGTGGTATTGAAGGACTTGGCTGGGATCCGAACAAACCCCAACTGCCATATGTGATACTTCTAATTAAAAAATTAATTAATGAGAAAGTCAGGGATAAAAATGTGATGACAGATATATCAAGAAGGGAGGAGGGAATATATGCCAGCAAAGAGGGAGAGATTAGTAAAATGATGAAAATAGACATAGGCCCTGATTAATACAACAAGGCCTGGAAGCCATAGACGTACAGAAAACATGGCACTTACATGGGGTCTAGAAAGTATATGATATTAGCACATTAACATTCTAATCAATGTCCTGATAAAGCAAATCTTCGAGCTGGGGCAAGAAGAATGAGATCAGATCTGGGGCAGTGTTTTAACAATAGGACGACTATGAAGATGTGAGAAGTTTTGATGCATGAATAAATGTGTAGAATTTTACAGTCCTACATATATTAACATCATAGTTCATATGCAATGAAGCACTTGAAGATAAAACAAAGCGTCTAGAAAGGCAGGTGTTCGCTCCTTCAAACGTGCCTGACTTTCTGAATCCATCGAAACTCCCAGAAGCCTACAGTCCCCTTCTTGCTGTGGAAAATTTTATTCTGCTCTATATATTTCTTTCCGTCACCTGAGGGAAAGAGTAATAATTTCTCCGCCAGAGGGGCAGTAAGAGAGACTAAATGACAGTGATATGTTCAATGGGTTAAAGTGCTCGTCCCATGTTCAGGAAAAGGTGATCCTTTAAATGGCATGGTTAATTGGACAAAACAGCATTATATGTCACTAAAGGGTAGAAAATGGAACTTGAAATCTCAGACCAAGAGTAAAGGGCTATAGAAAGATGTGCACCAACAAACAGTTATGTATTGTACTGTAAAGAGTGCAACAATACTGCAGTCATAGATGTGCATTACTATCTAAATAGGTGATATGAATCCCAGTCCTTGAACCCCACCTCTATAAAGTCAATCTGCACTCATATTGGCAGGTAAGAGGGGAATCAAGATCATGTACATGAAGGTATAGGTCTGAATGACATCATATTGGCAGGTAAGTGGGCAATCAAGATCATGTACATGAAGGTATAGGTCTGAATGACATCATATTGGCAGGTAAGTGGGCAATCAAGATCATGTACATGAAGGTATAGGTCTGAATGACATCATATTGGCAGGTAAGTGGGCAATCGAGATCATGTACATGAAGGTAAAGGTCTAAATCACATCATATCGGCAGGTAAGTAGGCAATCAAGATCATGTACATGAAGGTATAGGTCTGAATGATATCATATTGGCAGGTAAGTAGGCAATCAGGATCATGTACATGAAGGTAAAGATCTAAATCACATCATATCGGCAGGTAAGTAGGCAATAAACCCAAGATAAAATTTGACATGTACTGAAGGGTTTATAGGTCTGAATGACATCATATGGGCAGGTAAGTAGGCAATCAAGATCATGTACATGAAGCTCTAGGTCTGAATTACATCATATTGGCAGGTAAGTAGGCAATCAAGATCATGTACATGAAGGTATAGGTCTGAATGACATCATATTGGCAGGTAAGTGGGCAATCAAGATCATGTACATGAAGTTTTAGGTCTGAATAACATCATATTGGCAGGTAAGTAGGCAATCAAGATCATGTACATGAAGGTATAGGTCTCAATGACATCATATTGGCAGGTAAGTGGTCAATAAAGGTCAGTGTACAGCTGATTAGTTATCAACATGGATCTACCTCTCTTTTCATCCATCTTCTTACTCTTTTGAATTACGTACCATTGTAGTATCTGTATATTCCTTATACTCATACCATTACTTTTTTCTTATGGGCATTACTTTTGTGCACAATATATTTTTTGCTAGTGCTATTTCTTCATCCGTTTTGTTTGCTGTAAAGATCCATTAATTTTTATATCATACTGTATTGGGATGATTTGTCTTGGTGTCCCTTTAGTAATGCACCTAATGTATTTTAAATAAGTGGTGCTGTACATTTATTTTCTCAGGCTATTTCCAAGAGGAGTCATGTATGTGTAAGCTTTTGGCTGTTTTAATTGTTTTTTATATGGACACTTTTTTTTTACCTAATAAAATATTGTATTTGAGGTTTTTAATATCTTTTGGTGCCCCCCCACCATTGGTTGTGCCTTGTTATTCTGCTACTGCAAAAGCAAAGACGATCATGAACATGAAGGCAGAGGTCTATATGCCAGTCCTTTCTGTCTACACATTTGTAACATCCTATTTATATTGAATCAGCTTATCACCTCACATCTGGCTTCAGAAACCCTAATGATCAGTTACTGCCATGCCTATATTTACCTTGTAGTAGCCACTCATTTGTAATACATAGACAAAGTGGTTCTGCCAGAACAAGGGGCACTTTGCGCTAGCAAAACTGCACTTAGGGCGACAAGTCAGAAAAGAGGCCCTTCCACACCAGTTTTAAGGCGCATTAAATGAGTGTATAATGTGCCTGAATAAATAATCCTGCCAATAATCTGGCGTGTGGTATTCCTTGTATAACATATAACGGTCGTATGTAGATGAGCGATATTGGCTTGACTAATATTCCTTTTTGCTTCTCAAAGATTCAGTGAATCAGAAGTAAATTGAGGATTTGTTACAACCAATAGAGGGCACATTGAGCTTCCCAGCTCCTTTCCCATAATGCCTTGTGATATGCAGATGATTAGTAGTGGGCTAAAAGGCAATCAAAACACTACACACCTTAACTGGTGCTCTCCATAAGGAGAGATGTTCCCCTTCTCTCAGCCACTCATTGCCTCCCACCCAGTCAAGCCAGTATTGCTCTGCTATACACTGATGAGGGGCAACTGCCCGAAACGGTTGTATGTAGATGAGCAATATTGGCTTGACTAATATTTTTTTTTGCTTCTCAAAGATTCAGTGAATCAGAAGTAAATTGAGGATTTATTACAACCAACAGAGGGCGCAGTGATTTTCCCAGCTCCTTTCCCATAATGCCGTGTGATATGCAGATGCTTAGTAGTGGGCTAAAAGGCAATCAAAACACTACGCATCTTAACTGGTGCTCTCCATAAGGAGAGATGTTCCCCTTCTCTCAGCCACTCAGTGCCTCCCACCCAGTCAAGCCAGTATCGCTCAGCTCTACACTGATAAGGGGCAAAATCCCGAAACGGTCGTATGTAGATGGGCGATATTGGCTTGACTAATAATCCTTTTTGCTTCTCAAAGATTCAGTGAATCAGAAGTAAATTGAGGATTTGTTACAACCAATTGAGGGCGCAGTGAGCTTCCCAGCTCCTTTCCCATAATGCCTTGTGATTTGTATAACATATGTAATACGCCAAATTTAGGCGCATAGCATCTATTGTCAGCATATTTGATGCGCCTACTTTAGGCACATTCAAAAGTGCCAAATGCGCCTAGTTTTGGTGTACGACGATTCGTTTATATAGAGAATATGGCGTCAACAGTTTTTTGGTGCAAAATACACAAAAAAAATTTGCAGCCCTAATGGGACATGTCGCCCTTAGAGTTTCAATAAGAAAGTCCCTTTGTGATATATGCATAGTCTTGATGATAATCCCTAATAACCAAGTAAATGTGGGTATCCCCATCATTATCTTTGCATGTGCTGTATACATAGACTTTGTATATGATTGTATTGTATAAGCATGTGTATACAAACACATATGTCCCATTCTGCTTGGTCCTCTAAGAAAGCATAAATTACAACACATATTGTTATGTATTGGTTTAATAAGTTACATATAGTGCAAAGGACCTTTCTCCATAGATTTTAATTTTGTGTCTTGAAGAGCAGCCCAGTACCCCAACGGAGGCAGTAAAAATAGAAAGGGGCCACATGCTAGTAAATTAGAGGTAAGAATGCTAGGCAATACTTGGTAGCTGTGTTTCATCATCTGACATTGGTATTTTTCTGTTCTGTTGTGGAGGATTAATGATTGTCATAGGGATACTATGGTGGCAGGCCTATCAGTTGCTTTGAGTTCCAGAAATAAATAGGCCCACTTCCACTTAGTTGTCAAAGTGGGTGAAGGAAAAGAGGCATTAGAAATTGTAATGCGAGGCGTAAAAGAGAGAAAGTGTCACATTTATGGGTGAAGGGAATTGTGATTTTGTGGAACCTATTTGAAATCTGTTCACACAATGGTTTTTGAAGGCTGAAAATTTGATCAGCTTGCCGGCCCAATAAACTTTCATTATCCATGGCGCGTATCCCGTCGGGATAATGTGCATGTCACTTTCTCCCCGCTCACCGTATTGTGCGAGCGGGGAGAGGAGACGGAATCCATAGTTCTCTATGAGAACTGTGGATTACCGTAATGACAGGGACAGATTGCAGCCGTATACGGACTGAAACCCGTCCCAAAATCAGCCATGTGAACATAGCCTTACACTGGAGCCTCATAGCTACTTATTACAGCCTTGCTGATCACTTTTTAGTCAATTTCTCAGTGACTAATGGTAAACTGTCATGATACTACCAAACACTGACTGTTATTCTAAGGGCTTGTCCACATGGCAGGTTTTTCAGCCGGTTTTACAGCCTGAATGGATTTCCTGCTGGACGGTTTTTGGCCACCGGCGATCCGAAAAATGTTTTTTGGACAGAACATGTACCTGTCAATGCGAAGGGGAAGGGCTTTTCCCTGCAAATTGCGAAGAAAAGCCATCCTCAAAACAGAGCAAATATCGGTCGGATAATTCGACCGGTATTTCCTCTGTGCCGTGTAAACAGCCCCTAAGACTGGGGTCACGCATAGTATTTTTGGAAAGAATGCCACAATTTTACCTATTCTTTGTTATTGTTGTTTTGGGGTGTAATTTTGGTATTTTAATGCATATCTATTAAAAATTATATTTTAATTGGGTTATAATTTTGCTGTGATTTTGTTTTGAAAACCCAATGCTGTATATTCTATGTGCAGTGTTTTGTAAATACAATACTACCAATAAAATCTATGGATATCAAATAGTATTAAAATAACAGGTAGTATCTGTAAAACATGTAAAAGGAAGTAATCACATTAGGTGTTTCTAGTATTTATTGGCAAAGATATGTTTTATTTAAGCTAGGCATTGCCTCAATATGCCGTCTTGGCAGTGGTCATACCTTCCACTCCTATTGACTTCTGGGTTCTCCTTCCAACACACAGTAGAGGCTCTCTATTGTAAGTGGAGCGCAAGCCTCTACTTTGTGTTGGGATGAGAATTCAAATGTGAGAGGAGTGGATCATCGGGAAGCTCAATAGCGGCAGTGGTGGGGAAAAGACAGGCAAGTATAACTTTTTTTCTTTGTTTTTTAAATATCTTGGAACAATTTCATATTCTTTATTTTCTGTTGGACAACCCCTACTTTTATAATAAATGTTATTTTTCAAATATGTGCTGTCCGTCATGGCAACAAAAATGTCTCAATTCCCGATAACTGACTACTTATATGGATTGCTCCATGATAAAATTTTAAGTATTGGAGAAAGAGGTGTGAAGTAAATTAAAATATTCATTTAATTAAGTAATAGAAGTAAGGCTATATCAGCAAATGCTTGTATAACAGAAACCAAGATATTCTACACTGTACGGTATACTTAGCACTACAATAATGTAATACCGTATAATCTTTCCCAATGCAGAATGTTTCTTGATGTATCTGAATACGATAACTTAATTAACTGTTTATCTATTACAAAGACAATTGACAAATAACATTTTAACATGTTTGCCAAATTCCAGCAACCAGTTCTCAACCCACACACAGCCTGCTATACCAAGGCCCGCAATATACTCTCCATCCATTTAATTACGTCCTTTCAGAGGAGCACACAGATTATAAGATGTCACAAAAACATGCAGATCATGGAGAATGGAAATTACTATGCGTTTCTTATAGTGTTTATTAGATACGGTATGAGCACCTCTCCCTTTACCCCACCTTCAAACTCCTCCATCTTTAGTATTCTCATTCCATCCTTAGTATTCTCAATCCTCTTCCCTCTCTAAACTTGCACAGAATTTTATTTTGCTCACATTTTATCTATTATCAACCCCCATTCCATGTTCTCTCCTCTGCCCTCCTCCCTTTCCTGTCCCTCACAATCACTCTTTTATTACTGACCTTTTTACTTATCTCATTACACACAATGGAGCCATAATTAACTGTTACAAGAAAAAGCAATATGGAACAGAACCTCTAAGACTAGACAGTCAGCTGTCAAATTTATAAAAAGACTAATGACAAATCCTTCCAACAGCTGAGAAAAAATGGTGGAGGTCACAATGCATATGGTGCAATAATCGCAGCGTCAGCGTTTCATCCCCCTTACGACAGCTAACTATGGAAGTCAACACAAAGTGCCATCTATTGTTGAGCATAATAGGTTTAAATCATAGTGAATGGGCTAGTAATAATGTCTTGCTTATCTATATACTTTACACATTCTGGAATAACAACGGTACTCTGTGAAATAGCAAGCAGGTACGCTGCCCTCCTGCAGTTGGCCTGGGGGGTTGGGGCATTTTCTGATTAATAAACAGACAGTGAAGATAGGGAGAGAACCTCGCTAATTCATGCACTCTATGGACAAGTAAAGTGAGTAGAGATTGTCAGTATGTAGATTATCATGTCAAAAGCCTTTCCCGTGAAGCGGAAACACCTTTTTTTTGCACAGTTAACTTGCAGAAAAACTGATGCATAGCCATCTGTGCGTGCTGCATTTACCAGCCTGCCTTTCATTTTTATAGAATCTATTTATATATTACTGAAGCTGTATGCACCAAGGTGTTCGGCAGCATCTATGTTCATATCCTGTCTGCGCCAGCTTCGGTTTAGGATTTGTTAGATTGTGGGGAAGGGAATAGTCAAATGCTAAGAAGCAGCCAGAGACTTAATTAAGCGTATGCCATCTTCATCATTTTATTAATAACGTTACTAATATAAGACTGCATAAAGTAGTCATTATGGATGAGACTAAATTTCTTGTATATAGCTGGAGGTTACATATACATGGCAACATTCACTTTCAGGAAAATCTTTTCACTGGTCTACGTGTTTTTATTTCCATTGGAATAATAAGTAAGCTGGTAATGGACGTGCATGGAAATGTGGTTTGAAGAGAACCTGTCAGCTCCCCTGACTTGTTTGTTTTACTAAATGTTTGCATTCCCCATAAAATAACAATTCTGGAGCATCTTCTCCTGTAACTCTGCATTGCGCTGTTCCTCTGTTATTACTCTAGAAATTCATTAAAGGGGTGTTCCAAAGGTTGAAGCAGCTTGTTAGTCATTCGGGGATGATTAAAAATGGAAAAAAAAAATTACCTTGTAAACTCACTCGCTCCAGTGGTGTGGCTGGTCCCGATGCTCCCAGCCAATGGTGTCACCTTCCATAGAACAACTGTGAGCACCAGCTACGTTTGCCATGTAGCCCTGGTTTAATATAATAAACTAGATATGACCAAAAGGACGTGACTTATGCTTCCTCTGGGCAACAGAGCTATATTGTTCATTGTATATCTTGATGCGTTTATTAAAGGGGTAGTCTCATCGCATTGATTAGCTTTGAATATGAAGGCAAAGGAAAATAAAGATTATTATCCAAGGCATTGCTGTTCTGATTTTCCTTCCTTTCAGAACTACAGCAGTTCTTATTTTCAGATTGTGTACAAAAGCTTCACTACCAGCTACCTCTCTCTACTTTTAGAGGCTGCATCAATGCTTGGGCTGGTGCTGTCAATACCTGCTGTGTTTCTCATCTGCAAGAAAGAGCTAGTTTACATTAGTTACTGACAACCTTTAATCCTTTAGAGCTCTGTAGCCTTGTGCACTACAGTTTACAAAACTCCTGTACTCATGTAACAGGATCAGTTAGGATCTGCTTTTGTTTTCTTTCAGAGCTAGAGCAGTTTTTATCTCCTGTTTATGTACAAAAGTTTCCCTAGGTTACCGACTACCTCTGCTGCCCTGCTGTTTAAACCCTTCCACAACCAATGTCCCTCTAACAGGTTCAGCAAGGAATAGCAGAGCTGTATGCCAATCACTGCTGTAGACCCACCCACAGCCTGAACAGGAAATTGAAGGTGTGAAGAGCAGGCTCTGTGAAACAGCCAAATGGTAAAACTTCTTTAAAGGGTTTGTCTCACCGCGCGGTTTACAGAGCCAAAAGCAGCTTTCATTCATGCATCCTGTCTCTTCCTGGTTAGGCTGTGGGTGATTAGCATATCAGCTCCCTCCATATTCAAACATCTGCTAATTACTCTGACATGAGGGGATATTTATCTAAAGTCCAGATTAGCTTCAGAGCTAAAGTAAACAAAAGTAATTAGTCTCCTTTGTTAGATCAGACAACACTCAAGCTCTCAAGCTGATGACAGTTCTGTGTGCCAACCTGTGTGATGAGGTCATCCCTGGTATCAGATAAGATAAAAAGCAGGGGAAAGTAGGGCAGAGCAGGTCGGTAACCTAGAGAAACCTTAGTGCACTCAGATCTGATAAAATCACTTTTATCTCCTCAACAAAGAAAAATAAACAAAGCAATGTATTTGAAAAATATCTTCATTTACTGTTTCCTACATGTTGAAAGCTAATCTTTGTAGTGTGATAATGCTTTCAAGTCTACGGTTCAGGACATTATTGTCCTGATCCATGCCGCTGCCCTTGTTCTGGACCACGGACACGGCCGAGTCCCTGCTTCTGTCCTGTCTCCATTCACACCGCAGCCGCTGCTGTTGACAACGGACTTGTCTGTTTGCCTGTTTGTGTCCCTGGTTCCTATACCTGTTGCTGTGTCCTTTGTTATGGTTGCTACTCACCTGTCCTCGCTACTGCTCCTGTCTGGGTCTGCACATTCTAACTAGGACAAGCGCGGGCTCGCTGGTCTGGATTTAAAGGGACAGTGTCCCAATTTCCTGTCCAATGACCTAAGGCCTCCTATAGGGCATATAAGGAATTTCCTGCCTCTGTTCCTGGTGAGTTTATGTCCATCTGAGCTCCTGACTGCTGCTTCCTGCTGTTACCTGTCCTTATGCCTGTCTGTTACTTTGTACGTTTAACCCTGCTGTTCCTGCTGTCCTGCATGTCTGTTACCTAAGTTCCTGTTTCTGCTGTATCCTGCCGTCTTTCCTGTCTGCCTGATACACAGGTTCCTGGATTCTGCTGTTATCTGCCATCCTGATACCTGTTTACCCTGCTGTGTCTTGCCGTCTTACTTGTCTGCCTGACACTTGGATTCCTGGATTCTGCTGTTATCTGCCATCCTGATACCTGTTTACCCTGCTGTGTCTTACCATCTTGCCTGTTAGCCTGATACCCATTGAGCCTCAAGTCAAGTTGCTCCCTCTGTTTTGGGTTCTGCTGTATTCTGCTGTTGTACCTGCTTGATACCTGTCTGGACTCCGTCACCTGCACTTCAGCTCCAACGGCAAGTAGCCACGTCTGGGGTAGCGAACTGTGGGTTTCCCGCAGCAGAGTCCGTACTGGCCTTGCAGTGGGCTTCGGTGAAGACCGGTGCCCCCTTAGACTCCGCTCCCTGGAGTCATCCACTATACCACCATCTACACTTGTGGTGGTCCAGAGGATTCCCAACTACCCGGCGATCAATGTGTCAGTACCTACTAACCTGTCTTTCCATGACCATTATATTATATGACTTTGAGAAGGATTTGTGGTAGAAAACCTTTACTATTGCTATGATATTATATTTTAGAGTTAAGGTGATTCCACGTGCGCTTTTGTCTAAATGAGAACATAGACTTATTTTAGTGATTATGCTTACTATGTTCCACCATTTTGGTTAAAGACTATCAGTCCTTTAAATCAGTGACCAATTTAATTATTTAGGGGAATTGTGCCGGAACCTGTTACTATCTTTGCATATTGTTGTCTTTACTGTTTATCCTAGTATGCATTTCATATTGCTAGTATCCTACATGGGTAAAGGTGGTGGGACAGATTAATGATCATGGTTGCTATTTTTGGGGTGGGTGCCCTGCTTAACTAGATTAAGGGGGCCAGTAATTGGCTGCAGGGTCATGTGAAGAACAAATGGTTATGTCATGTAAGAACGGGACTGTGTCAGTTATCTGGCATCAAAAAGCTTTATTATAGTAGTCCTGTTCTATAGATGTATGAATAGTCGCAATCCAAACCTTGGCATGATAAGCACAGAAGCAACACTTTTTAATGCGCCAAAGATTAGGGGCCTTCTGGGGGTCTCACACCACATTCATAGAATTAGACACATTTATGATTCTTTGATGCCAAACCTAGGCGCAGAACAGTTAGAACAGCCAGACCAAGGTAAAGCCGGAGCCAGACTTGTCATATTGGCACTACAATGTACCTCTTTGTATGACCTGCATACATTCATACATTCTGGCACATTCTATACTACCTTAAAGGGAATGTGTCATCAAAAATGAGTTATTGTTTAACTCACATTTTTATGTTAAACACATTTTTTAAGAATTTTTGGTTATTTTTTTTTTAATTTTCCATATCACTTTCAATATTTTTTAATAATTCTTAAGCCCTGAAGTTTTCACTTTGGCCACTGGGCCTAATAATTGTCTGACACTTCCTGTTCTGTACAGAAAGAGTCTCAGTTGTCTGATCATTATCAGCACAAAGAGGGTCAAACTGCAATGAGACACCAGTGTGAATAGATAACACAGGATCCACCAGTCACAAGAGGAGATAGTCACAGTTAACCCTTTCACCTCCCTGCACACTGATTTCTTCCCAGGTCACAGAGCACGACTAGAAAACTCTCCTATAGAAGTGAATGGGACTGAGCCAGTCTTAAGTCTCCTATGTGCATGAAGCTACTGTAAAGCATCTCTCTGACTGCTGTTAAAGCAGTGCAAACAAGGCTTAGTGGCCAAAGTGAAAACTGCAAGACTTAAGAATTACAAAAAAAATATTGAAAATGATATCAAAAATTAACAAAAAAAAACAGCCAAAAATTCCTAAAAAATGTGTTTAACATAAAAGTGGGACTTAAACAATGACTCATTTTTTGATAACACAATCCCTTTAAAGCTATTTAGAATTGGCCTGTCTGCACCAACGTTCATACACGTTGCTCTAAATTTCCTTTTTTTCTGTTTTAATCATCCTCTTATGACTAACAAACAGTTAAAACTTTAGGAACACCCCTTTAATAAATTGACAACTGGGATTTACCAGTTTTCTCCTTGTCAAAGAGTTATGCCCCTGATTGCAAAGTGTCAGGCTGTCAAGGGACACTTCGTCAATGTGTTCATAGATTTCAAATAGGACTAACAGAGGCACAGAACAATGCAGTTTAAAGTAAAGATACTCCATAATTGTTGATTTTACACGAAATACAATTTTTACTTAAACAGGCATGTCAGAAGGGCTGAGAGCCTCTTTCATACAGAAGAAATATTATTTATAGCCAATTATGTCCAAAATAGTTTTTATAGCAGCTACATATTTATAGTTTTCAAAAGCAGTCTTCTCAGGGTGTTGAAAGGGGGAGAGGGTGGAGAAGAAAATTGATCAGCAGGGAGAAAACTTCTCACACAGCAGTTGAAAATAGTAAAATGTAAAAGGCTTGAGCAACAAACATCAAAAGGTGGGCCATGATGAAGTACGAGTGCCAGACAATTCAGGTTACCAGGGATTTCTTGGTGGTATTGCACATTATATCTGTAAAGTATTCAATTAACACGTGTACAGATTAGTCCTGGATGGTAGAACAGTATTATAATCAGGCAATAAAGCAATTTGCCACAGTCACATTATGGAAGACCAGTATGGCACAACGGCTACTATTTTAGGCGGTATGCTTAATAGGTAGATCCAGGCCCGGACTGGCCATAGGGCAAACCGGGCATTTGCCCGGCGGGCCGCTGGGGTCCGGGCCGCAGGGCCGGCTCGGAGCGCCCGCCGGGGGGGTCAGTATTTCCCCCCAGCGGGCCCCGAGTGCCGGCGCACGCACAGGGGCCGCAATGGTCGCATATGCGAACGGAACCCCTGTGCCAGGGGGCCACAGGCCCCTCGCTGCACGGCCGGGTCACTGACCCAGCCATGCAGCCACCAGGCCCCGGGCCCGCACCGCGCGGTTTGCAGGCAGCACCGAGGCTGAACATCTGGGATCTATTGATCCGTCTGTCAGCTCCCAGGAGGCCGCGGGGCAGGCGCGCGATGTGAGGGACGTCATCGCGCGCCTGCTCCGCTGCCCCCACTCGGGTGAAAGCGGCCGCTCCGGACGGACGTGGAGAAGAGGAGGGAAACCAGGTGAGTAAGAGTTTTATTGTTTTTTAAACTACTTACTGCTCCTGCCTAGCCTGTATACTGCCCCTGCCTAGCCTGTATACTGCCCCTGCCTCCCTATATACTGCTCTGCCTACCCTGTATACTGCCCCTGCCTACCTGTATACTGCCCTTGCCTACCTGTATACTGCCCTGCCTAGCCTGTATACTGCCCCTGCCTACCCTATATACTGCCCCCGCCTAGCCTTTTACGCCGCTCCCTTTTTGCCTCCCCTATATACTGCCCCTGCCTAGCCTGTATACTGCCTCTGCCTAGCCTGTATACTGCCTCTGCCTAGCCTGTATACTGCCCCTGCCTACCCTGTATACTGCCCCTGCCTACCCTATATACTGCCCCTGCCTAGCCTGTATACTGCCTCTGCCTCCCCTATATAAAGCCACTGCCTAGCTGTATACTGCCCCTGCCTAGCCTGTATAAATGCCTCTGCCTACCCTATATATGCCCCTGCCTATCATGTATACTGCCTCTGCCTAGCCTGTATACTGCCCCTGCCTCCCCTAATACTGCCCCTGCCCCAGCCTGTAAAACTGCCTCTACCTAGCCTGTATACTGCCCCTGCCTACCATGGTAGTTAAATGCCTCTACCTAGCCCTGTATTTACTGCCCCTGCCTTCCCTTTTTACTGCCCCCTGCCTTAAAGTCCTTGTATACTGCCCCTGCCTAGCATGTATACTGCCACTGCCTCCCCCATATACTGCCCCTGCCTAGCCTGTATACTGCCCTGCCTGCCTATATACTGCCTCTGCCTAGCCTGTATACTGCCCCTGCTAGCCTGTATACCCCGCCCCAAAGCCCTTCCCCTTATACTGCCCCTGCCTAGCCTGTATACCCCGCCACCCTGCCCTCCCCTTATACTGCCTCTGCCTAGCCTTATCCTGCCTCCTTTCCAGCCCCTGTTTTACTGCCCCTGCCTTCCCCTATATACTGCCCTTACCATAGCCTGTATACTGCCCTGCCTTTTATCCTGTTATACTGCCCCTGCCTACCCCTTTTACGCCCCTGCCTAGCCTGTATTCTGCCCCTGCCTAGCCTGTATACTGCCCCTGCCTAGCCTGATATGCCTCTGCCTAGCCTGTATACTGCCCCCTTTGCCTACCCTTATACTGCCCCTTTCCTAACCCTATACTGCCCTGCCTAGCCTGTATACTGCCTCTGCCTCCTTATACTGCCCCTGCCTACCTGTAACTGGCCTCCCTTTTCCCCCCGCCTAATATACTGCCCGCCTAGCCTGTATACTGCCCTCTGCCTTTTTGCCGCCTGTTTATACCCTTTTCCTTTTTGCCCTTTGCCTGTATACTGCCCTCTGCCTAGCCTGTATACTGGCCCTGCCTAGCCTTATACGTCTACCTGACCCTGCCTCCTTATACTGCCCTCCCCCTTTTAAGCCTATAATACTGCCTCTGCCCAGCCTGTAAACTGCCTTTTTGCCTCCCCCCTATATACTGCCCTGCCTAGCCCGGTATACTGCCTCTGCCTCCTATATACTTCCCTGCCTACTTTTATACTGCCTCTGCCTGCTATATACTGCCTAGCCTGTATACTGCCTTGCCTAGCCTGTATACGCCTAGCCTGTATACTGCCTAGCCTGTATACTGCCTAGCCTATATACTGCCCTGCCTAGCCTTATACTGCCCCTGCCCGCCTCCCAAGGGCCCTGCCTGGCAATATACTGCCCTTGCCTGGTGATATACTGCCCCTGCCTATCTATATACTGCCCCTGCCCTATCTATATACTGCCTCTGCCTGGCTATATACTGCCCCTGCCTGCCTCTAAGTGGCCATTCCTGGCTATATACTGCCCTCCTACCTCTAAGTGGCCCTGCCTGGATATATACTGCCCCTGCCTACCCTAAGTGGACCTGCCTGGCTATATACTGCCTCTGCCTACCCCTAAGTGGCCCTGCCTTGCTATATACTGCCCTGCCTGCCTCTAAGTGGGCCCCTTTCCCGGCTATATACTGCCCCTGCCTTCCTCTAAGTGGCCCTGCCTGGTTATATAATGCCCTTCCTACCCTATAAGTGGGCCCTGCCCGCCTACTTACTGGCCCAGCCTGGCTACATACTGGCCTGACGCTAATTTTCTGCCCTGGCCCTACCTGGCTAATTACTGGGGGGAGCCCCAGCCACCTGGTAGTTACTGAGGGCAGCCCCAGCTACCTGGCTAGCACTGGGGCAGCCCTTGCTACCTGGCTAGTTACAGGGGTAGGCCCTGTCTACCTACCAAATTAATGGAGGAAGGCTCTGTTTATCTACCTAATGGGGGTCCACCTATTTACCTGCCACTTATCTGAAATTTTTTCATTTCTAATTTTTAGGGTGTAACATACGCTGTTTGGGGAATTGATAGGAAAGTGCTGGAAAAGAGAGGAGTCTAAGATGTATTTGTTGTAAATTCTACAGGGATGAGTAGTGACCGCTAGAAGAAGACATTGCATGCTGTACCGAACAGAGAGAGAAATGGAAGGGAACGACTCATCAGGGAAGAAGTCATGGAGGTTTGGGCCAGAAGAAGAAAAGGAGAAGAAACAACTCCCACCAGAGATGACTCTCCCCGTGAGTCCCTGCTGTCAGGGGTAAGTTTACTTCTGTGTTGAATTTAGTGCTGTTTTTTATGTGATGGTGACCTGACTACTGGTGATGTGGGTTGGTGGGGTTGTAGGTTATGCTGGTGCTTATGTAGTGTCAGTGTGGGCTTGTCCCAGATTGTAAAGCAAGTGCACACCTGACTCTGTGATGAGGGGTTTCTCTGCACCACTTTTCTTTTTCTTGCTTGTGTTTAGGGGACTCTTTTTGTGCATTTTTTGATGTGTTTTTTGTGCAGAAATGTACAGCATTAACTGCTCTGCCTTTCTGCACAAAATCGCAGCAAAAATGCATTAAAAACACTCTGTGTGAAAGCACCTTTATAGTGTAGGATATTTTAGAAAGTAGCGATGTGCGAGAACAAGGGAAATTTTTTAAGCGGATATTGTATGTGGGCTGCTGGGGGATTGGTGCCAGGGCTGATTTTTATTCCCAGTCCGGCCCTGGGTAGATCAGTGGGTCTAGAGCAATATTTTGTCCACATAGGTTGACAAATAAGCCATGACTACTTTAAAAAAGGAACAACTAAAGGGCATTCCCAAATATATGATAAGGGAAGCGTGGAGAGTTGCATAAACATGTCCTTCAGATTGGCGAGGTTAAGCTTATAGAGAAGCTTGGGAATGGCAAGTGATTTAATTTGATTTTCCTTCTACAAGATGTACATTGAACTTTTAGTTGCCTTAGACTAGACCAAAGCACATTTCACAGTCTGAGTGATAGCTGCTTACTTATACCATCACTTCCACCTAACCATCTAGGCATGTTAGTATAGAAGATCCATTCAAGAACCAAAATATAATAAAAACAGAACTAGGAGGAATGTCATTGCATGCATATATGTCGGAATTGGGTGACCTGAGGGACTGCCATTGTGCCATAAGCTGCCTATACAAGGGTTTACTACATGTCTGAGTTGGAATAGGGAACGTTTCAACGTTGAGACATCATGGATGTTGTAATATCACAGAGGTTTGGGGAAAACAAGAAAATCATAACAAGTGAATGAAGGTTAGCCAACTAGAAATGAATTATACACCAGTATCAGTTCTTTTTTGAAAATATCATTGGTCCTAGAAGGGCTCAAGACTTAAACCCATGTGTCCGATTTAGTGGTGGGTGCTGAAAATATCCAGAGCTTCTCTACCTCAGTTTAATTGTTATAAGCATTCAGGATGCTAAGGGACTGAAATGGGCAGTTTTGTTTGGTTGGCAGTTGTTGTACATGACACCACCAGTCAGTAGGTGGAAGAGAAGAGTGTACTGAGTCTAAGTATTCCATAGTGGAGGTTGACAAGTATAATGCTGGGGTATCAAAGCACAGTATTTGTGGCATATCTACGTATTAAATCTCATTAGGGAAACTGGGAAGTTGCCTTATAAGAATGGAGGGTGCATTTAGGCAGAAGTGTGATACAGTGCTTGAGAAGAATAAATGTCCTTAAAGGGGTTGTCTCACTACATCGATTCATCTGACCTCAGTCCTCTTTTCTTGGCTTCATTTTGAATTCAGGGGTATGTTAACTGGATTCTACTAGGCTGAAGTAGAAGCCAGGTCTGTAGCTACGGTATAGCAACCAGTGCTGACAGCCTATCATTAGAGATTGAACAGGTCTATAGCTATAGTGACCTGAGGAGCTGATGCAGCCCATACAAGAGGGGAGATCTCAGAATAGGAAGGACACTGTTAATGGACATATATTGCAAAATCACTTGTTTATGCAAGATCTTTAACATAAAAAGCAATCCTTGTAGTGAGACAACCCCTTTAAACAGTCTGCAAGAAGCAGAGAGCTCTAATAGTTGCCGCGATAGCTGCAGGTCTAGACTTCTGCTAGTAACATTGCCGGCTTGGGCAGTGCTTGGAGACCTTCACAAAGCATTTTTCTTATTTAGGCGGTGAAGGATGCTCATTAATAGCTACAGCAGGCTCTTGTAAGATGGCACGCCAAGACTATACGTCTACCTACCGAAGGTTCCATTCATGTTCCTGTGTGCTCAATTCTCACCAGATTTTACCTCACAGTCATAGGGGTTTTTTTTTTTCTTTTCCTAAATGTTTGTCTTTTTAAAAATTAATAAAAACAAGGTAAAAATCTTTTCCTTAAAAAATTTAACACAAATTATTACCAAAGGTAGTCACGTCCATGTGTTACAAAATTTAATCATTTGAAGGTCTCTTGGAATTTTTCCTTAAGTTGGGCCCGCGTTTTTCGTTTTTTAAAACTTCAAAAAAAAAAAAAAAATGTATTTAACATTATTTTGGAGCGTTCTGTTCAAAGAACCAAATTTTTACTGGGGTTTTTTTTTTTTTTAAAAACCCCCAAAAAATTTTGGGGAAAAAACCCAAAAAAAAGCATTTTTAAAAAAGGAAAACGCTGAATTTCCCGGCGTCAAAAAAAAACCGCTGGGGGCCAAAATTTTTTCAAATGCAATGACCCCCAAAGTTTAGAAACGCAACATTTTTTTGCGGGGAAAGGGAAAAAAGTAAAATGCACGTTTACTTTTAGGGGTGCCGGGGGGCCGGCCCGCAGGGCGGGCCCAAGTTTTGTGCGCGGCCTTTGGGCGGGGGCAGAGAGGGAGGTGTTGCAGAGAAAGTGGGGTGAAGGGCCCCGCGGCGCGTTTGGATAAAAAAAGGCCAAAAAAAAGGAGGGGGCGGGCCCCAAAAAAAAGAAACCGGGGAGATGGATTTTACCCTGCCCAAACAACATTTAAAAAGGCCCTTTTTAGACACAAATTACATCATACACATGGTAGTCACGTCCACCTAGTGTGTACAGGGACATAATATCATTTGAGCTGCAGGTGCTGCATTATGGATATTCTACCTTGGAAGTTGGACATCGCTGTTATAGGGCTTGTTCACACGGCGTTTTGTGCTCCGTTTTATTACGACCGTTTACGGATCCGCAAAACGGATCTACAAATGTAGTGTTATTAACATTGAGTTGTAGATGGCAAAAGCGCATGCTGTTCCCCACGGAAGGACGCTGCAGCTTTTGAGAGGATCTCCTGCACTTCGCTTGTCGCATCCGCTATAAGAATTGACATGTCAATTCTTATTGCGTTTATACGCAACTGAAAGCCCATAGGAGATAATGGAGTCCGCTTTTGGCACTTGTCCCAAAAGCGCTCCACACGGCCTGTACGTAACAGCTGCGCTTTGGCATCCTAAAAGTCGGATGCGAAAATCGCACTGAACTGGACGGGATCGCTGGAGAGGCAGCAGGAGCGCAGGTGACCGGCGGCGGCAGCGCAGTGAGCGGCGGCGGCGGCAGCCAGGTGAGTGGCGGCAGCACAGGTGAGCGTGGGCGCACGGCAGACGCAGGTGAGCGGCGGCGGCGGCGGCAGCGCAGGTGAGGCGTGGGCGCGGCGGCAGCCAGGTGAGCGGTGGCGGCGGCAGCGTCAGTGAGGCGGCGGCGACGGCAGATGACGGCGGCGGCAGGTGTGCGGCGGCGGAGGGAGGACGTTGCGGCGCGGTGAAGCGGAGGAGGCAGCGGCGGCGGTGGACAGCGGAGGTGAGCCGGGGGCAGAGACAAACAATGAATGGAGCCTGGGGGCGGGAGACATCAATGAATGGGAGCCGGGCGGGAGACATACAATGAATGGTAGCCCTGGGGCGGGAGACATACAATGAATGGGAGCAGGGGGCGGGAGACATACAATGAAATGGAGCCGGGGGCGTGATGACATACAAGAAATGGTAGCCGGGGGCGGGAACATACAATGAAGGGAGAGGGGGCGGAGACATACAATGAATGGAGCTGGGGGCGGGAGACATACATTGAATGGGGAGGCGTGGTGGGAAGACCATACAATGATTGGAGCAGACAGAATACAATTGAATGGGAGCCGGGGCGGAGACAGATTGGAGACAGAGAGTAGAGAGAGAGAGCCCCCTCTTCAGAAACGCATCCGAAAAGCGGATCGTAAAACGCATGTGAATACAGCATTCAAAACGGATCAAAATAAGGTATCCAATGCTGAGTTTTGCGATCAGCTTTCCGGATGCGCTTTCATGTGCGAAAAACGGATCCGTAAAAAGGATCCAAAACGCCGTGTGAACAAGCCCATACAGTTATGTACCTGAGTCCTAAAACATTCAAATATAAATAAAGCAATACAAATAGCAATACTTCTAACATTATACTCCATGTTTATGCTGTTCTGCTTCAAATTGCAACACAAATGGTACATAAGGAGATTTTATTTTCTTATTTTAGTAAAACCAACCAAAATGTGGGACACCACACAAACTAAAACAGATTTCATTTTGATTAATATGGCAAAGCAAAGACAATCAGAATCAATCGTTTGTCGTGCAAACCAAAAAGTGCACACCTTGCTGGGGAACCAATGATCCTATAACAAGATGCAAGTGACCACCCCTAAAGTTCAGAACTGTTCTAATACATTTTATTGCTTTAGAAGTATTGTTATGTAAAATGCTATTTAAAGTGTTTCACTGTTCTATCCATTTTAGGCTGTGTGTCCTGTGGTGGAGCCTGTGCCCTGCAGGGACTTACAGGTTGTCTTTTCCTACAATGCTGTTAGAAATGCTGTTCTCTGGACCTTGAGTGCCTTGAGGTCAGAGCAGAATGGAGGCTGTATGTCAGCAGAACTGTACAGAGATAGAAGTGTAGCCCAGCGATGCTTGCTGCCTTTCAGAGACTAAACAGTGTCCTAAAAACATGGAGGTGAGCGAGTCCCAGAAGACTGAGACACAGGGAGTCAGATTCCGCTTTTTTCCATTCACCATATTAGAAATTGCTTATTAAAAGTTTGTTCTGTAAGTCAAGTGGCGTTCAAGGAATTATTTTTTGACTGCAGCACAAGGCTCAACCAAATAAGACCTGTCTTGGCTTATCAGTCTATTTCATTAATAACAGTAAATTAAAACGCTGAAAAATTCTGACTACCCATGATTAATCTAACTGTTACCTTCATTATCTATCCAATTAAGTCCATACACCGAGAATTGGATCAGTCACACAAAATTAGGTTAATATATTTTTATTAACAGACTAAACAAAATTTAAACTGGAAAAGATATTTTTGAAACCGGTGTTATTTCCAAAAATGCAGCTGTTTTCATCAAGAAGTCCAGAATATTTTAACTATGGGTTATAGGAAGTAGGGCAGAAAGTACCCAGTGGCAAAACCACCAAAATTGTCATCAATTTTGTTTGAGCCCTTGATTAGCATACCAAACACCAAAGTTTCCAAAGAAGCCATGAATTCCAATGCTAGTGCCAGCATGCCTATATGGAAGAGGTGCAGACTTGTTTCAGTGAAGGCTTGAATATTATCTAGGAGAACCTAATATAAAACATGAAAAATAACTATATCTATCTATCTATCTATCTATCTATCTATCTATCTATCTAGCTATCATCTATAGATATATAATGTAAAGATAGATATATCTATATAATATATCTATGAGATAGATAGATAGATAGATAGATAGATAGATAGATAGATAGATAGATAGATAGATAGATAGATCTTCTTAGGCCCAGTTCACACTGCTGTCATAGGCTTCATTTAGAGCCTGCCTTGGCAGCTCCATTAAAACAACTAACACCAAAATGGGACCCGAAGGACCCTAATATACCATAACTCAAATAAAGCTGTTGGGTACCATGGGTGTCCTTCAATTTATAGATCTGGTGCACTTGTCATAGTTTCTGTTCTAACAGAGACCATGATGGTGATGTGAACAGACGCTAAAACTGTGAAGCATTTACCAGTTGAGGAGCAGGCAGTTCTGACAATTATACGCAAATGTGACCTTTCTATGGCTCTTGTTTGACCCTTATTTACTTACTTCAATGTTAAACTGAGCTCAGGACATAAATGAAATAAAAAGTGAGATATAGTTATAATTTTAGAATGGACTTTGAGCAAGGGTGAGACCCAGGAATTAACATGTTATGGTTTGCACGTGAAGGAAACCATGCCCACACATTGTGGCCAACAGCCAGCCACACAAATTTTGTCATTGACCTGCATGTAGGCTTTTATGTGCCACCATAACATGTGAGAATGTCCCAAATGTAGTCACCCAGTTACTAGTGTGCTAGTAACATCACAACTAAAGTAATTTTAGTGAATCACCAGTAACAAATATAAAACCTACTGGGGTAGGGGGGGGGGGGGGGGGGGGGTAAAAAGAAAAAAATTAAGGACAAATATCGTCCATATACACAAACATACAGTTTCATAGTTCCATAGTTTGTAAGGCCGAAAAAAGACGAGACGTCCATCCAGTTTCACCTGTTGTGCTAAGATGTGATCAGAGGAAAGGCAAAAAACCCATGAGGAGAAGCCTTTCCTCATTTGAGAGAAAAATTCCTTCCCGACTCCAATCTGGCAATCGGAAAAATCCCTGGATCAATGACCCCTTCCAGAATCCAGAACACTTAACTTGTTTATATATTGATGCTCCAAAATGCATCCAAACCCTTTTTGAATCTGTTTAGTGAATTAACCTGACAATACCTCTGGCAGAGAGTTCCACAGTCTCACTGCTCTTACAGTAAAGAAATCCCTTTCTATGTTTATGAAGAAACTTTCGTTCCTCAAACGTATAGGATTCCCCCTTGTTCTAGATACAGTCCTGGGTAAAAAAAAATTTTGTGAGAGATCTCTATAATAACCTTTGATGTATTTAAACATATTTATTATGTCCCCCGAAGCCGTCTTTCTCTAAACTAAAATAACCCTAATCTGCTAATCTTTCTGGTACTGTAGTCCCACCCGTCCTTTTATTATTTTTGTTGCCCACCTTATGTACCTGTCAAGCTCTACAATTCTTTCCTGTCGACTGGTGCCCAAAACTGTACACAATAATTCCATGTGTGGTCTAACCAGTGACTTGTATAATGGGAGAATAATGTTCTCACCATGTGCCTCTATCCGCCTTCTAAAGCAGCCCCATGATCGCAAATTGCCTATGGCAGCTGCTGTCTGACACGGCTGCTACAATTAAGTTTAGCTGTCACCAGATGTCCCAAGTCCTTCTCCATTCACTTTTACCCAAGCCTTTTCCATTTTAACATGTATGTCATGTAATGGATTTTCCCTCCCCATGTGCATAACCTGCATTTATCTGTGTTTAAACCTCATCTACCATTCCCTGCCCAGGCCTCCAACTTATCCAATCCCTTGTAATAACATATTATCCTCGTATTTGTGTTGATTACTTTACAGAGCTTTGTATCGTCTGCAAAGATCGATATTCCTAACGTGTGCACTCCATGTGTAATATCCGTTAATGAAATGTTGAAAGGATAGGCCAATACTGACCTTGTGGTACCCCCTTAAAAAGTAAACAGCAAACCATCCGAGTATTTACCGTTAAATACAACCCTTTGTTTTTTCTATCAGTTGAGCCATTGCTTACCCACTTGCACACATTTCCCCAGTCCAAGCATTCTCATTTTACTTACCAACCTTTTTATGTGGCACCGTATCAATGCTTTAGAAAAATCTAGATATATACATCCAGTGCCTCACCCCGTATCCAGTCTGCACAGACTTCCTACAAAGAAGCTGATGAGATTAGTCCTGACAGGCCCGACCTTCATAAACCCATCTGAACGGCGTTATACATTTATTTTCAGTGAGATACTCCAGCATAGAATCTCTGAGAAACCCCGTCAAACATTTTTACCTACAACAAGGTCAAACTTACCGGCCTATAGTTTCCTGGATCAATTTTGACCCCTTTTTGAATATTGGACCTCATTTGCTATCGCCAATCCTTTGGAACATACCCCTATATACAGTCAATAAAAATTAAGATAGGCCTATCTATGACATCACTAACTCCCTTAGGACACTTGGGTGTATGCCATCTGGTCCTGGGGATTTGTCTATTTTAATCTTCTAAGACGGAGCTCACTTCTCTTGGGTAACGACAAGAAACTTTTAAGTTGGAGTTTACCTCATCCCTGCTGGTTCAACAGGAAGCTCATCCTCCTCGGTAAATACATTGGAGAAAAAAGTGTTTAATAGGTTTTGCCTTTTTTCTCAAGCCCTCTACTGTCTCTCCCTCAGTATTTTTCACGGGCCAACATTTTCTGTTTTAATCTTTTACTATTTATATTAGTTAAAAAATATTTTGGGTTAGTTTTACTTTCTATGGCGATACGTCTTTCCGTCTCCAGCATTGCTTCCTATCTTTATTACACACTTATTTTATTTCCTATAGCTTCTAGTGCCTCTTGCACTACCCTCCAGTTTTAGTAAGTGAAACTCTTTCTTTTGTTTTTTATTGCCTCTTTTACATCCCTGTTGATCCACATTGGGTTTTTCCTGTTTCTAATTATTGTTATTACCATAAGTATGTACCTCTCACAGTGGTAGCCAGATGTTTTAAAAAATATCCATTTATTATTAGTTCTGCATATTTAAAAACACATTGTTCCAGTCAATACGGTTAGCCTCCCTAAGCATAATAAAAAAATTAGCCTTACTAAAATTCAGTGTTTTTGTGGCTCTTGACAAAAAACTCTTATTGAAGGATAAACGGAAATTTATTTATATTATGTCACAATTTCCCCGTGCCCTCAACCTTAACCTTTGATTTACTTCTTTCAGTCAATTATCAATAATTAAATCTAGAAGGGCCTTTCCTCTAGTCGGTTCTTGCACCATTTTTGCAAAGGAAATTATCATTAGTTATTGACAAAAACCTTGTTTCCTTTGTGAGTGCTACAGGTTTCAGATTCCCAATTATTCTGGCATAGTTAAAGTCGCCCCATAATAAAACCCATTCTGATTAGCCGCCTCATCTATTAGCCTGAGGAGTACATCTCTATGGTACTGTTATACATTTTTGGGGGGGGCCCCCCCCCCCCCTATAGCAGACCCCTATAGTATGATATTAGTTATTGTTAACCCATGTATATTTATCCAAATGCTTCCACATGTTTCAATACCTGTACCTATATCTTCCCATAAAAAAGTGGGGGGGAGGTGTTGGCTTCAACAGATTTACATAGAGACAGACACGCTCCCCCTTTACCGGTCTTACGACCTTTTAAAGTAAGACTGTAATCCTGTAAGTTAACCGCCCAGTCTAGCTCACGCCAGCCATGTCCCTCTGTTATTCCACTATGTTCATATTTTTCTCAGCTATTAGTAATTCTAGTTCATTTATTTTGTTGGTCAGACTCCAGGCATTGTCAGCAATGCAATTTAGAGATTTTTCAGTTTTTATTCCTTTCTCCCTGAAATTTTTAACTATTCTACACCCCCTCCTCCACCTCCACCACTTTTTATTCCTAAATCCCAGCTCTCAATCTTCACTATCTTGCATGCTATCTTTGGTAGTTACCCTCCCCCCATCTCTAGTTTAAATATTTCTCCAACTTCCTGGCAATTTTGTCCCCAATACAGCTGCACCCTTCCCCATTTGGTGCAGCCCATCCCTAGCATTGAGCCAATGTAGCCAAGACAGAAGTCAGCCCAGTTCTCCAAAAAACCAAATCCCTCTTTTCCCACACCATTTTTTGAGCCACTTATTCACCTCTCCTAATCTCTCTCTGCCTCTCTGTGTGCTCGTGGAACATGTAAAAATTTCTGAAAATATTACTCTGGAGGTCCTTGCCTTGAGCTTTTGGCCTAAGTGCCTGAAATCATTTTTAAGGACACAGTTCTGCTTTAAAATAAAGGAATACTCTCAGCTTATTTCGTAAGGCAGAATAATGCAATGTAAACTGGTAAAAATCAGCTAACAAACACATTAAGTAAATAGGAAATGCATTAAACTTGTCTCATGGATGAATTTCCATTTAACACCAAGATCTAAAGTAGTTTTAACACTAGTGATACATAATTCACATAGTTAACAGAACTAATCTTCATATTTGCTGAGAAGGGAGAAGATAAGCTCAAGTCGCAGACAGGGGAGGTGTGCAGAGACCTCTTTGACTGGCAAGGCGAAGGCATGTCTTGCTAGTCACACAGTCTAATGTGTAATCACAGCGTATCACAGATTACTGACTGATCTGTGTAATTACAGCATGATGAGAGGAGGAGGGAGATGAGGGAGAAGGTAGGAAGGAGGGGGGGGGGGGGGAGAGAATTGTGAAAACAGAACGAAGCAGAGGAGGGAACGGTGCCAAGTCTGTAAAGAGATATGGAAGATAAGACAGAGATAAATGACAGTAAATATGGACCAAAGCGTAAATGCAAACCAACAGGAAATTGTTGCCAGGCTTTCCCAGACCTCTGAATGTCAGAGTAGCCTTGTTATTTACTGACACAGGGATAAAGAGTATATTACTGTACAGCTCACAACTTGGCAAATTTGCCATTCATGACCTTTTCTGCAATGCCTGTTTGCATTTCTTTGCGGGAAATGATTATATTTTCATCACCCAATTTTCCCCAAAACAGAGATATCTAAGAAATTACTACATAAAATGTATTTACAGGGTGGCAAACAATATGGCTGCTATAAATGCTCTTATTGTAACAATGCTGGTTGGCACAGATGGCAACAAAACTTGCAGTTGCAAGAAAGAAATGTGGGGACCTACCAATGGACTGCGAGACGTACAATGCCAAGGGCACGAATGGAGATGGAAAGATAAATTACTTGAATCCAGAAGCAATACACCAAACACACCTGACCTTGACAACTGACTTTATCTAATCTGTTACAATCACTGACTAACAACAGACACCACTGGCCCTATCCCAACCCTCACAATATCCTTAACTATGCAGACCCTACTCACACCACTCAAAACCACTAACTCAGGAATAGAACACACTGTAATACAGACACATGGCAAAACAGAAGCAAGAGAGAACTAAGACAAACAGGTCTCTATCAACTGGGAATAAATAGCTAAGCAAACAGGCCTGAGCGCAACAAGCTCACAAGACACAGTCTCTCAGTTACGAGTATAAACAGCACCAGCAACAAAGTGAAACTCTGCTTTATAGAGGGCTAGCAATCAACCACTTCCAAATAATCAAACTCACATGTGTACATGGCCAGCTCGTAGTCCAGAGAGAGGTTTGAGGCAGTTGCATAGCAACAGGCTCAGTCCAGATAAAGTAAGCAGGACAGAATTAAATGGCAGGAGAATTATTAACATTTATAACACCTATTACTAGAGTTGTCACCCAGCTGTCTGGGAAACTTTGATGGCAAATCTGCCAAATTATTAATTAATAAATTCCCTTTACTTACATTACAGGTTAGCTGTGCCACTTTAGAATTGAGAAGGTAATAAGCTGGGGGTATACTCCTTTAAAGCAAACCTGTCAGGTGGTTTATGCTACTGTATCTGAGAGTAGGATATGACAGAGTGGGAAAAGCTGAGCTACGTGATATATAGGTTTATATGATTTGGAGCAGGATTCTCACCATCTCTTCTAGGAGTCCTGTCTTGATCTACTCTGCTTTTTATTCAAAATCATATAGACTTATATATCACAGAGCTCAGCTTTTTTCCTCTATCATACCCTGCTCTGAGATAGGGCAGCATCAATCACCTGACAGGTTCAATTTAAGAACTAACCCATCACGTTTGCTAGGTTGCTGAAATAATGTATAAAAAGGGTTTGCAAGAAATTTGAATATACTGTATTAGCAGGGGTTCATGCTCTGATAAACAGGTAGTGTATCTGACAATTTATGAGACCAAATAATCTCAAAAGATAATGAAGGGTGTTTTCCCTACAGGATGACCCAGCAGATGATTCAGGACACGTCACCAGCATTGTCTGGTTTGGTAACACAGCCCAGGGCAATGGCACTGTGCCCCTAATCTGAGCTGCCATATGCTACTTACATAGAGATGACAAGGACAAAGTACAGTGTGTGAGAATAGAATAAGGAAGGAAAAGGCCAGGCAAAGAGGACAGCAACATAATAAAGATTTGGTGATATAACCCGTACATTAGTAAAGCAGAAAACACAAGGAACCAGCTCAGGGGTAACCAAGACAAGGTGAGAAGAGTAAAGCAAACCGGACACGAGATGAAAGCTGCAGGAACTTTTTTAAAGGGACAAGAATAATTAAAAGTAAAGTAATAAAGAGGGGAACAAAAAACGCAGAACTGAAGCGAAGAAAAAACAATTCAATAATACAAACCCCATAAAAACCGCTTGGCCCGCAAAGTGTTACCCAAGGTAATACTAATGTGAGAAAGACATTGAAAGCTGAGAAGTGACGACTTCTCACCTTTAATTAGTCAGTAGTCAAAAAAGAGGGGAGGAGCAAGAAAAGGGTTAGCCCTGCGGAAGAAGACATTTGGGAAGGAGGAAAAAGCAAAAGCAGAAAACTGCAGAGCAATATTTAAATTTTTCCCTTTTGCCACACATAAACTCTATCTATCTTCCTTTGCAATGTGTGGAGCTTCCCCAGGAGCTTTTGAAACCCTCCAGGGAAAATACCCCAAGGAGACCAAAAGGACCCAAAAACAAAAAGAACACTATTCCGTCCCAGTAAAAAAAATTAACTTTTTTACAATGGTAACCTATGGGTGACAGATTAACTGTACAGCATTCACCACAATTATCCATTATAATAACGCCTATAGCTGCCAGGACACATTAAATTTTCACTTACTAAAAAAAAACAAAACCTGTATTTCTACTTTTGTTTGGTCCACCCATAGACCCAGAATAGCGTACGATACATTGACTAGGCCTAAAGACATTGGGGGTGTGGGTCTACCAGATTGCAGGTTGTATCATTTGGCCTTGGCATACGCCCATTTCCTAGCATTAGCTCTCGATCAGGATAGGAAGTTGTGGGTGCAGCTGGCAAAGGACCTTTGCCCTTAGTCTGTGGCGGTGCTCCCCTGGGTCTGGACTTCCTCTGTTCATGGTCTTCTCCCCTCTTCTTTCAGACAAACAAATTTTGCCCATCTTACATCAGAACATTTAAATTCAAATCATGCTGGGGACCCTGCGTGCCGATAACTGATAATCCTGAATTTCCTCCTGGAGCCTCTTCAAAGGCCTTCTTAGGTGGAACGAAAACAGTTCTGCTGCGTTTCTCACACGGGCATTCGGGACAGTAAAAATTGTGTGATATTCTCAAGGGGGAAAAAATTTGCGGGTACCTTCTTTTCAGACATTTTTTGACTCCTTTTTTGATACTGTGAAATCCAAATTAGATCAACAGGTTTTGAGATACTTGTCTTAGCGGCTTCCAGCCCCTGCCATGATCTTTTTTTTAAAAATTTTTCCCCTTTCTCTCCTCTCCCAACTGCCATCTTTTTGCAGCCATTGGGAGAACGAATTGGGGGTTTCTTTCTAAACCCCCACATGGTTTAAAATTTTTTTCAGCGACAACAGGCCATGAGATCTAAAAATCAAAAACCTGTTACAAGGTGCTCTCTAGATGGTACCGTCTGTCTCCAACCAGTGTTGGAGATGCGGGGTGGGGAGGGTACCATGACGCACATATGGTGGGGATGTCCAATGCTCAGGGGATTCTGGTCACGGTATTAAATGACAGAAAAAGTAAAAGGGATTTTTATCCCGATTTTTCCGGGCCTGCGCTTTTTTAGTTAGACTGTAAAGCAGGTTCAAAAAATCCCTTCTCCGACATCTTCTGCAGGCTGCTGAATCCATAATTCTACGAAAATGGAAATCTTCCTCTCCTCCCTCTATAGAGGAATGGTTTTTGGAGATTGGCTTTCTGCAGAGGATGGAGGAGTTGATCTCCCAAACCCCTGATCAATACATGCATTCCAGAGAACCTGGTTCCACTGGACAGCTTTTAAGACTACTCAGACATATCTTTCTATTTCAAATGAATAGTTATGGCTGGAGACTTCCTGGCTGACAAGGAGATACTTGTTTCAGGGACCAGGTGGTGGCCCTGCTGCGGACCTAGAGTGATTTCTCTCGTAATGTATATTTTTCCCTCCCTTACTCTCCTACCCTCCCACCCCTTTTTTTCTGTTTTGTTTTTGTTTGTTTGTCTGTCTGTAGTAATCCTGGGTCAGTTAAACCCTGTTTCAAGTATGTTACAAATGTGCTAAAAACTGAAATAGCATGTCGTTGTTCGCACTTAGTTAACTTCTACCTTTACTATGTTATGCATATAACTGTTGTGTAATAGCCATTGTCTTTCCTCAATTGTGTCGGTGCAGAAACTGGTACTTGTTATTTTGCTCTGTGATATTCTTTGTTACATTTGTTTTATATACCTCATACATGTTGTTTACTTTGTACATTTTGTATTTCAATAAAACTTGTTTTTTAAATTTGAAAAAAACAAAACCTGTAAATTGTGCCGTAAATATTTCTACAATGAGTCCCTATGGGTGATAGATGCCACAATAGGTATCTGAACATATGGACATATTTAGGGCGACATGTATGAAGCTCGCCGGGTCGGGGCGCGCTTTTCCGCTAGTTTTCCGGCGAAATCTGCGCCTGATTTATGTCGGGGGCGGGGCGCGCTCATACATACTATGTAAAGTCCGCCGCGCCTCGCCAGTGTGTTAGGCGCAGTGCGGGACTTTGGCGCAGTGCAGGGCTGCGCCTGAGATTCGCCGCCGGAGGTAGTGCACTCATACATGCGGGGAAAAGTCCGCCGCGCCTCGCCAGTGTGTGGGGCGCAGTGCGGGGACTGAGGCGCAGTGCGGGGCTGCGCCAAAGATTCGCCGCCGGAGGTAGCGCACTCATACATGCGGGGAAAAGTTCCCTGTGCCTCGCCAGTGTGTGGGTGCAGTGCGGGGACTGAGGCGCAGTGCGGGGCTGCGCCGAAAATCTGGTCCGATGGAACAGGCTGGAAAACAGCGAGAAATCATTCCACATGTCGGTGCAGAGTATGAATCAAAAACCACCTTTAAAGGCGTTAAAAATTTCTCAGAAAAGAGCTGAAACTCAAAAATACAAAATACATTAAAAAAAATTACTTTCCAAATATCCTAATTCAAGAATTAGGATATTGGAAATTGCCGGGAAATACAGTAATTCAAATTCTGAAAGGTATTCTCATTGGTCGGCAGAAACCGGCCAATCGAATAGGAGCGACAGTGAACCATTAAACCTATGGAGAACTATTGCCAATCAGAATTAAAGGGGGACAGTTCAAATACAGAAAAAAATGCAGAAAAGAGCTGATTGGCTGAGCTAGCGGGGGCTTGGCTATCCCAGCCAATCAGAATAGGAGCGACAGAGACCCATTATATCCTATGGGGAACTATTGACCAATCATATTCAAAGGCGGGACAGTTCAAAATACAGTAAAAAGGCAGAAACGAGCTGATTGGTTGAGCTAGCGGGGGCTCGTCCAGCTTAGCCAATCAGAGCGCGAGCTACTTTCTCATAGAGTTCTATGGGGAAAAGAAATTCCGAGCGAGCTCTGTTTGTGATTGGCTAAGTTAAAAGAGGCGCCGTTATTTGGACCGATGGGAGAGCGAGCGACGCTCCTATGGGTTTTCTAATGCAATCTGTAATAAAACTGTACATGGCCGAAATCAAATTATAACACTACAGAAGTTGTCCCGATGTGTATATAAAATTAATAATAATATGGGGGTAACGAAAAAAAAATATTACATCAATCAAATCATGTTTATTTCTTTTCGTTGCACCCATACTATTGATCCTTGGATAACGAAAATAAAGAAATAAACATGATTTTATTGAATTAATTTTTTGTTTTCGTTACCCCCATATTATTATTCTTTTATATACACATCGGGAAACTTCTGTAGTCTTATCATTTGATTTCGGCCATGTACAGTTTTATTTCGGATTGCATTAGAAAACCCATGGGAGCGTCGCTCGCTCTCCCATTGGTCCAAATAACGGGGGCCTCTTTTAACTTAGCCAATCACAGAGCTTGTCGGAATTTCTTTTCCCATAGAAACTCTATAAGAACGTAGTCGCGCTCTGATTGGCTAAAGCTGGACGACCCCCCGCTAGCTCAACCAATCAGCTTGTTTCTGCCTTTTTACTGTTTTTTGAACTGTCCCGCCTTGGAATTGATTGGTCAATTTTTCTCCATAGGTTATAATGGGTCCCTGTCGCTGCTATTCTGTTTTGGTCAATTCTCCTCCATAGGATATAATGGGCCAATGTCGCTCCAATTCTGATTGGCTGGTTTATGCTGACCAATCAGAGGAGCTTACAGAATTTGAATTACTGTATTTCCCGGCAATTCTCTATTGCAATTCCCTATGTAGCGCCGGTTCGGCGACAAACGCATTGTTCGGGGTTTTAACTGTTTTATTTTTACAGAAGGTTTTTGTCTTATGTGATAATGTTTTACACTTAATCAAAAAGGGTTTTTTTTTTATTAATACTTCATGCCGCACGGCGCTGAGCGCCGAGAAATTTTAGTGCGCCGCTCTCTCCATAGACTACAATGGGGGGAAGTAGCTCGCGCTCTGATTGGCTGGGATAGCCAAGCCACCGCTAGCTCAGCCAATCAGTCTTTTCTGTATTTTTACTGTATTTTGAAAATGTCCCGCCCTTTGGGTTTTGATTGGTCCAAACTTCTCCATAGGATATAAGGGGTCTTTGTCGCTCCTATTCTGATTGGTCAATAGTTCTCCATAGGTTTTAATGGGACACTGTCGCTCCTATTCTGCTTGGCTGGGTTTTGCCGACAATAAGAAGAGCTTAAACAATTTGAATTACTGTATTTCCCCGGGAATTCTCTCTATTGCATTTCCCTTTTGTAGCGTCGGTTCGGCGACAAACGGTTGTTGGGATTTAATTGCTTTATTTTTAGAGAAGGTTTCAGCGCTTTATCTGATAATGTTTTACACTTAATAAAATTATTTTTTTATTCATTCTCCATGCCGCACGGCGCTGAGCCCGAGATTGGCATTGCGCCATCTCTCCCTAGACTACAATGGGAGAAGTAACTCGCGCTCTGATTGGCTGGGGAAAACCAAGCCCCCGCCGCATTAACCAATCAGCTCTTTTCTGCCTTTTTACTGTATTTGGAACTGTCCCGCCTTGGATTTTGATTGGTTCAAAATTCTCCATAGGCTACAATGGGTCTTTGTCGCTCCTATTCTGATTGGCTTTAGCTAGCCAAGCCCCCCGCTAGCTCAACCAATCAGCTCTTTTTCAAGCATTTTTACTGTATTTTGAAAATGTCCCGCCGTTGATTCTGATTGGTCAATCGTTCTCCATAGGTTTTAATGGTTCACTGTCGCTCATTTGATTGGCTGGTTTATGCCGCCAATGAGAATAGCTTTCAGAATTTGAATTACTGTATTTCCCGGGAATTTCCCAAAATCCGATTTCTTGATATTGCGCCGTTCTAGATTTTTGGAAAGTGTGTTTTTTTTTTATTATTTTTATTTTTGAGGTTCAGCTCTTTTCTGACACTGTTTTCCGCCTTTAAAAGGCGATTTTTTTCAGATTCATACTCCTGCTCACGGGGCGGCGCGGGCCCAGATTTCTGTGCGATTTCTATGTTTTCCTCGCATGTTCCGTTCTCGCTTCACTTCGCCTCCGCCGGAGCATTTAGGACCAAAATAAACCAGGTCTGCCTGTCGGAGTGCCGGCGCTGCACTGCGCCTCGCTTTGCGACTCGCGATCGTACATGCCTCGGAGTATACGAGGCGCCGCGTCCCGCCCCGGAACGCCTACCCCGCGCCCCCTTTCCGCGCCAATTGCCCGCCCTTCATGCGGTGCGCAGCTGAAAGTGGCGAATGCTGGCCTAACACTGCATCCCTGCGTCCGACAGGGGAGTCGGGCCGGGAGGCACAGTATACGCCAAAAAACAGGCGTAAAGCCTGTTCATACATGTCGCCCTTAGTGTGAAGCCGACATGTTAACACACATCACAAAAGTGAACAGCCCCAGGTTCTGTGTGTAGTACGCACTGTGTCATCTAGGTGTAGCACAGACTAACCTGTAGCGTTCAAGAGCTGTCAGACTCAGAAGATTGTAGACTAGATTCACACGTTGCTGTAAAAATCGCTACCTGACATTAATAATACACTCACCGGCCACTTTATTAGGTACACCATGCTAGTAACGGGTTTGGACCCCTTTTGCCTTCAGAACTGCCTCAATTCTTCGTGGCAAAAGATTCAACCGGTGTTGCAACGATGCTCAATTGGTACCAAGGGGCCCAAAGAGTGCCAAGAAAATATTCCCCCACCAACAAACCCCCACCACCAGCCTGAAACCGTTGATACAAGGCAGGAAGGATCCATGCTTTCATGTTGTTGACGCCAAATTCTGACCCTACCATCCGAATGTCGCAGCAGAATCGAGACTCATCAGACCAGGGAAAGTTTTTCCAATCTTCTACTGTCCAATTTCGATGAGCTTGGGCAAATTGGAGCCTCAGTTTCCTGTTCTTAGCTGAAAGGAGTGGCACCGGTGTGGTCTTCTGCTGCTGTAGCCCATCTGCCTCAAAGTTCGCCGTACTGTGCATTCAGAGATGCTGTTCTGCCTACCTTGGTTGTAACGGGTGGCTATTTGAGTCACTGTTGCCTTTCTCTCAGCTCGAACCAGTCTGCCCATTCTCCTTTGACCTCTGGCATCAACAAGGCATTTCCGCCCACCGGACTGCCGCTCACTGGATGTTTTTTCTTTTTTCGGACCATTCTCTGTAAACCCTAGAGATGGTTGTGCGTAAAAATCCCAGGAGATTAGCAGTTTCTGAAATACTCAGACCAGCCCTTCTGGCACCAACAACCATGCCACGTTCAAAGGCACTCAAATCACCTTTCTTCCCCATACTGATGCTCGGTTTGAACTGCAGGAGATTGTCTTGACCATGTCTACATGCCTAAATGCACTGAGTTGCCGCCATGTGATTGGCTGATTAGAAATTAAGAGTTAACGAGCAGTTGGACAGGTGTACCTAATAAAGTGGCCGGTGAGTGTATATCTATGCATTTACTAAATGTCAGTCATTACAAGGGAATGCTTTAGTGACCAAGACACAAGGACTTCATACGTAATGATGTGCAGAGATCAGAATCATCTGGGTTAGGATATTTTCAGTGGCTGGACAAAAAAGAACTGGGAAAGGAAATTCAATGAAGTTCTCAAACTCTAATGTAGTCCCTAATGTTAACGTTTGAGAATAACAGGGTTGTCAAAGAAAGCAATGAACTGTTTGCGTGACAAGTATAATTGTTCTTTACCCAGATTCAAGCTCTTATGATTTAGACATATAAAATATTATTAGAGCACCCAGTCGTCTGGAAAAAACAAGTGCAAAAAGTTTAAGAGAACACAGATCATTTTAAGGCATGAATATCAGGAGAGTAAGCTGATTGGCCAAATGTAATGTTTCATTACGACAACCCCTTTTGTCTCGAAGCCACTCCAAACTCTAAAAACCTTCAAAAGCCAGTTGACATACAGACACTATGGGGAAAATAGTATTATGTGTCCACCACTCAGGTAAATGGCTAGTCATGCACTGTATGGACTGCATGGGACCACCAGTGACAGCTGCTGTTTACCTATGTCTACAAAATTATTCTGTTTTTTTGTGTAAGATAATTTGCATAAAATGTCATTAATGTAACTGAATTCTTTATAATGTTATTTTAGAACATGAACCAGAATTCTGATATGAGGAAATCTAGTGCAGAACAGCTCTCAGTATTGTACTGACAGACAGGGATTATGTGTGTGAGTTTATCTAGTGATTTATAAAGTGACAGCTCAGATTGTTGCAGGCAAGACAAAGACTACTACAAAGCACTAAGACATAGACCATGGGAATTCATGAGGTCAGCTATGGATATGACTGAAATTCATGACTTTTTTAACTTGGTATGAAACTGTAGAGGTTCCCATGCTCCAAATACTAAGTAATATCATTTCTTTAACAAGTCGCTTAAAAAGGCTTAAAGTCCTGAACTCCACTGAGAGACAGCTAAGCACTTTACTTGGCTATCTTCAGAGTCCCATAGAATTTGTATAGAGCAGCGGTGCGAATATTGAACCGCCCATTCTCATGACCAGTAACGGCACTAGCGGAACCCTTGCAGTCAGATACTATTTTTGAAACATATACACTACCGTTCAAAAGTTTGGGGTCACCCAGACAATTTTGTGTTTTCCCTAAAAACTCAAACTTTTATTTATCAAACAAGTTGCAAAATGAATAAAAATATAGTCCAGACATGGACAAGGTTAGAAATAATGATTTTTATTTGAAATAATAATTTTCTACTTCAAACTTTTCGTTTTCGTCAAAGAATGCTCCCTTTGCAGCAATTACAGCATTGCAGACCTTAGGAATTCTAGCTTTTAATTAGCTGAGGTAATCTGGAGAAATTTCACCCCATGCTTCCAGAAGCCCCTCCCACAAGTTGGATTGGCTTGATGGGCACTTTTTGTGTACCATTTGGTCAAGCTGCTCCCACAACAGCTCAATGGGGCTGAGATCTGGTGACTGCGCTGGCCACTCCATTACAGATAGAATACCAGCTGCCTGCTACTTCCCTGAATAGTTCTTGCATAATTTGGAGGTGTGCTTTGGGTCATTGTTCTGTTGCAGGTTGATATTAGCTCCAATCAAGCGCTGTCGACAGGGTATGGCATGGCGTTGTAAAATGGAGTGATAGCCTTCCTTATTCAAAATCCCTTTTACCTTGTACAAATTTCCCACTTTACCAGCACCAAAGCAACCCCAGACCATCACATTACTTCCACCATGCTTGACAGATGGCGTCAGGTGCTCTTCCAGCATCTTTTCAGTTGTTCTGTGTCTCACAAATGTTATTCTGTGTGATCCAAACACCTCAAACTTCGATTCGTTTGTCCATAACACTTTTTTCCAATCTTCCTCTGTCCAATGTCTGTGTTCTTTAGCCCATATTAATCTTTTCCTTTTATTAGCCAGTCTCAGATATTGCTTTTTCTTTGCCACTCTGCCTGAAGGCCAGCATCCCAGAGACGCCTCTTCACTGTAGACCTTGACACTGGCTTTTGCGGGTACTATTTAATGAAGCTGCCAGTTGAGGACCTGTGAGGCGTTGATTTCTCAAACTAGAGACTCTAATGTACTTGTCTTGTTGCTCAGTTGTGCAGCGGGGCCTCCCACTTCTCTTTCTACTCTGGTTAGAGCCGGTTTGTGCTCTCCTCTGAAGGGAGATTTCCTACACACCATTGTAGGAAATCCTTCAGTTTCTTGTCAATTTCTCGCATGGGATAGCCTTCGTCTATCAGCACAAGAATAGACTGTCGAGTTTCACATGAAAGTTCTCTTTTTCTGGCCATTTTGCGAGTTTAATCGAACCAACTAGCTCAAAGGAAGGTCAGTTTTATAGCTTCTCTAATCAGCAAAACTGTTTTCAGCTGTGCTAACATACTTGCACAAGGGTTTTCAAGGGTGTTCAAAATATCCAATAGCTTTCTTACACAGTTAACAAACACAATGTACCATTAGAACATTGGAGTATACACCTATGTAGATACTGCATTAACAACCAGACGTTTGCAGCTAGAATAGTCATTTACCACATTAACAATGTATAGAGTGTATTTCTGATTCATTTAATGTTAGCTTCATTGAAAAAAACTGATTTTCTTTAAAAAATAAGAACATTTCTAAGTGACCCCAAACTTTTGAACGGTAGTGTACTTCTAGGAATGAACAAAATATGTTGCCATCATTATTACTTTTGCAGAGCTTTACTTAATAAAACATTTCTCTTTAATCACATGGCATAAAATGAAGTACACTATAGAATGTCATTAACATTTTTTCATATATAGTTACATATTGCTTGTCAATATGTAGCTTTTTGGTGAAATTTGGTGGTTGTTTTTTTTTCCTATATTAGTTCTTAAAGTTCCCCTATGTACATTGCCTTCTCTGACACCTGTGTGAGTTTTTGGCGTTTCTCTTTCAGACTCGTTGGGTGCTTGAGGAATGTAAGCGTTATCATTCGGGACTTGATGATTGTGAATAAACCTGAAAGCACCTGAAGTGCAGAAAAAGATTATCCCATTATCCTTACATGTATTGCTCTTGTCATTGCCCTGTGGGTCTAGTCTAATCTTTATCTAGGTCTATCCAGAGAACAATAGATTTATCATTCTGTCATTACCTACTATTTGTAATGAGACTACATGTAGATAAGCATTTGTCACAGCAACAACAGTAAATAGAGAGTCGCCTCCCTTGCAATTCAGGAGTTTTATCTCTTAACTATGACAGCTAGAGAGAGGCAAGATGTTATATGTAATTTTTAATTACATAGGACAATTTATATATAAAAAAGTCACAAATTCTAAGAAAAAATAGTTTTCGAGAAATACTGATTTTATTAAAAATACCCTTTTTTGATGGAAGTGTCCCCTGAAGGTACCACATGCTGTACATCTACAATATGGTAAACACATGGGCCAATGAGCTGTGATACAAGTGATTGCTGCTTTAAATGTCCAGAGAGGATGAAAAAAATATTGTATTGAATTGTAATTAACCCTTTACCGCCACAGCCAGTTTTGATATAAATGACAAAGCCTCATTTTTGAAGTCTGACATGTGTCACTTTATGTGAAAGTAACCGTTTGATACTTTTACCTATCCATGTGATTCAGAGAATGTTTTCTCATGACACATTTTGCTTTAAGTTAGTAAGACATTTTGGTCCATACAATCCTTAGAAAAATTTGCCATTTTCAAAATTAAAAAATTTCTGCATGTAGGACAGATAATTATTCTACACAGGATATTAGGTGACTTAGAAATTTAGTAGTTACTTCTCAAATTTTCAAGAAAATTTGCAACATAGATTTTTTTAAGGGACCAGTCCAGTTCTGACGTGGCTTTGAGGGGCCTGTATGTTAGATACTCCCATAAATGACTCCATCTAAGAAACTACACCCCTTAAAGTACCCAAAACAGCATTTAGTAAGTTTATTAACCCATTAGGTGTTTCACAGATATTACAGCAAAGTGGAGGTGAAATTGCAAAATGTCACTTTTTTGCAGATGTCAATTTTTATCCATTATTCACTGGAACACAGTAACTGTGACCAAGAAAATGCAACTGAACATCGATTCCTCCAATTCTGCCATTTTTAGAGATATCCGATATGTGGCCATAGTGCGCAATTTGGTTCAACCACAAGCCTCAGAATAGGAGGAGCACCTACTGGACTTTGGGGTCTCATCTTCATTACAAATTTCTTTAGGTGTTTTTACCGGTTTGCAGACACCCTAAGGTGCTAAAATGTAATAAACACAACTAAAAAGACCCCATATTTGAAACTACACCCCTTAAGGAATAAATCCAGGGGTGTACTGAGTATATCCACCCCACAGGTGTTTCACTATTATTTTTAGTGTTAGGCTGTGAAAATGAAAAAAATATTTTTTCCAACAATCTGCAATTTTATCTGAAATTGTTTACAAGGAATCCTGGGAAAAAAACACCCCAAAATTTGTTACACAATTTCTTCCAAGTTCGGCAATACCCTATATGAGGGTGTAACCTGCTATTTTGGCGCATGGCAGGGTGTACAAGAGAGGTAGCGCTATTTGGCTTTTGGAACCCAGATTTTAGTGGGTGCCATCTCCCATTTGTAAAGACCCCAAAGTACCAGAAGTCCCCCCATTTTGGATTCAAAACCGTTCATGGATCTCATCTAGGGTTGTATTGTACATTTTAGGTGCACAGGTGTTCCATAGGTATTTTTTAGCTTTACTAGGCGGTTTGGTGCAATTATAATGATATCAGTTTTATATCTTTTTTGTGTTTTATTACTTTTACACAATAGAAATGCGTGTATAAAAATAGCATATTTTTGTCGTCATAGTCTGATAGCCATAACTTTTTTATTTTTCTGTATATAGAGTTGATTAAGGGCTTGTTTTTTGCAGGATGAGTTGACATGTTTATTGGTATCATTTTTTTTGGGGGCAAGGCTTTTTGATCGCTTTTAAATCTGTTTTATGGAAGGCAAGGTGAAGAAAATGCTGCAATTCCAGTAGTGTCTTTTAATTTTTTTTAACAGCACTCACCGTGTATACGTGTTTTTATTGTGTAAAACAATATCTTTGCATTGCTATCTTCTGAGAATCATTACTTTTTTATTTTTCCGTATACAGAGCTATGTAAGGGCTTTTTCTTGCGGGATGAACTGGCATTTTCATTGGTACCGTTGGTATTTATCGCTTTTTATTCCATTCTGTGTGCTGCAGGATGAAGGAAAATAAAAATTCTGTTAATGTTTTTTTTTTTTTTTTTTTATGACGTTCACCATGTGTGTTAAATAACATGACAGATTTATAGGGTAGGTTGTTACGCATGCGGCGATACCAAACTGATTGGTATTTGAGACCCAAAGTACAGTTAGGGTTAAATTCTAGAATTTTGGAGGTGCAAATGAGAGGTGGGAATTACATAAGCACGAAGTGGACATATCACCTGTCTAGACAATTCAGCTACATAGATGCCCAGAGTGGGGCCTATGGTTATAGTTGGAATGCTGTAATAAGAGAGAAATAATTATTGAGTCAAGCAGGTCGCTGTATCACACAGTGATTCTACCTACTGCTGGTATAAAGCACCATCTGAGCAGCATTCCTGCCAACTTTAAAGGAGTTGCCTCATTACAGGCTTTTAGCCTGCTTCAATGTGTCTGGAGCAAAGGATTTTTGAATTCACAGGCGTGCTTCTTGTCTGCCTTCTTCCTCCCCCTTCCCCCTCCCCTCAGCACACAGACAGCTCTCCTACATAACTTCTATCCCAGCAGTGGGAGGGCGAGGGGGTTTGCTCCCGGGGTTTTAACCTGTGTGTGCCTGCCTAGATCAGCTGCACTGTCAGCTCCACGGAGACAGGAGGGGGCTGATCTATGAGTGTGGGGAGGTCTGTGAAGCTGTGAATGCTAATAGCAGAGCAGGGGGGGGGAATGTAAGTGTTCCTATACCCCCTGCTTAGCATACAAATCTCCACATTCCAGCAACAAACAAACCCTATCAGAACAGACACAGGGCAGCTGTGAAGTGGTTAAATAATCACGATGTTCTCACTAGAAAAAGCAGGCATGAAGCGTTCAAAATGCCCCCCTGATCTGTTCTTTAGTATAGTTTAGGCTCCACAGACACATCATGATTTTTTAGTAACCACACTTCACTGCTGATCAGCCTCTCCTCTGTCTCCTCAATCTGTGTAGAGAACAGGGGAAGAGGCATACAAGGGTTATTTAGGCAGCACAGCTACACACGGGGTGTAGAGCCCTCACTCTCCCCTACGGAAGCATCACGGACTGTGCAGGAGGGGCTCTCTGCTCTGACCTGTTTTCAGAAACAGATGAGTCATCCAGCGCTGACAGACAGTGAGATAAAGATCAACAGGTCGGTGGCTATGTGTTTGAGGAGTGATAGCACTATCTACTAACAGGGATAACTCAAAATCAGTAGGACATTTGTAATGAACATATATTGCAAAGCTGCTTGTTTTTTCAAGATCTTTTAATTAAAACCCAATCATTGTAGCGAGAAAACCCCTTTAAGGAATAGAAAGAAGGACACATCAGGTAGCATAGTGCAGACAATTTCTGTTAGGCTACACCTTTAACCAACCTTATATCCACCAAAGCTGTACTGGCTTTACAGGCACATGAATTGTGGAAAAAACAGTAATAAATCATAAGAGCATTTGCAATATTTTTTAATGTATTTCCCTTACCAACATTCCTCCAATAAAAACAGTAATTAGTTCAGGGGATGTAATTCATACAATATACAGTATATTTTAGGCAAGGACCCTACAAATGATTTAGAATAAGCAACCAAATATCCAATGCTTGACGACCATACATGTAAACTATAATCATTACCATGTAACTTCAAAGAAATAAAAAATAATACTGGTTTTACCTAGAGACTCGAAATTTGATTTCAGAATATGGAACCTCATTTGTTAGGATACCTTACAGTTGGAGAGAGGAAAACAATGGAAACTACATGCAGCATGCCACACCTTGCCACAGCCAAGTACTTGTATGAATACAGTAACAGAACCAAGCCTAGCACATAAAGGCAGTAACAGATCAAAGCTCAATGTACAGAGCATATAAATTGTATCAGAATCCAGCTCAGTGCACAGATATGTCAAAAGACCCAACCTTACTGCATACTGCAGTTGGTGGATCTGCTGGGTCGACCTCAAGAGTGGGCAAATAAACATGCCAGGGAATGGAGTCTAAGGAGCCACCGGTCTTCACCCTCAAGCCCTGCAAGTGAACTTGGACTTCACTGCAGGGAACTCCCCAGGCTCTATCTCTGACATGGTTGCTCAAGGTGACAACTGAGGTGTCAACAAAATACTGAGGAGCAGGCAGGTTCATGGTCGTAGCGCAGGCAAACGGTCATGACAAGTCGTGTTCTAGCTGGTAAAACTGGCAAATGGTCAGAGTAGATGGCAAACAGGAGAGCAGTTGAAAATGAAAACCAAAGGTCAAAACCAGATAACAACACAGGACAACTTGGAAATGCACAGGAATGCAATAACACAATAACTGACAAGGCAGGAAGGGGGACGTGCCCTAATGAAGTCACCATTGGTTCCTGAAAAGCTGGGTGGCACATTCTGGCTCTTTAAATCAGAAAGGACCAGCGGGCGCAAGGGTGCTGCTGAGCTGGTGACAGACACAGCTGAAGAGAAGAGAATGGGGCCAGGAACTGGGAGGAGGAAGGGTAAGTAAGCCGCCAGCCACAGTGCGTTCAGACCGGGGCACACACCGAGGAACACTTTCACAAGTGTAAATAGATACAGAAACAAAACCAAGCTTACTACTTAGATACAGTAACAGAAACAACCTTACTACATAGATACCATAACACAGTGTTCCCCAACTCCAGTCCTCACACCCCACCAACAGGTCATGTTTTCAGGATATCCCACAGAAGGCACTGACAATAATTAAATCACCTGTGTAGCATAATTAGATCACCTGTGCAATGCTAAGGAAAGCCAGAAAACCTAACCAGTTGGTGGGCCTTGAGGACTGGAGTTGGGGACCTCTGTCATAACAGGACCAAGTCTACTTCATTGATATAGTACCAGAACTAAGCTTACTACACAGAAACAATGACAGAACCAATTTTACTACATAAATAAAATAATAGCATAGATATGGCAACAGTACCTAGCTTAATGCATAAATTCAGTAACAGAACCAAGCTTTCTGCATAGATGCGGTAACAAAACCAAGATAGTAGGAGCAAGCTTAGTACATAGGTATGGTGCCAGAACCAAACTTACAGAATAAATAGGGTGATAAAGCTAAGCTAGTAGGACCAGGCTTAATACATAGATATGGTAACATAACCAAGATTACTACAATAATACAACATAATATAGAACAAAGTTTACTACATAAATACAGTAAAAGTACAAATCTTACCCAGATACTATAACAGGACAAAACTTACTAATGAAATATGGTAACCAAACTAACTCAATAACCATATACCATAACTGAGCTTACTACACAGATACAATAACAAATAAACAGATACAATAAAAAAAACAACCAAGCTTACATAGATGCAAAACAGAATAAAGTTTATTGCAAAAATACAGTAAAAGAACCAAGGTTACTGCATAGATATCAGAACACAGTAAAGCTTTACTATGAAAAGGAAGTAACTGACAGTTGTGTCATGTGTGCAATATGTGACTTCTGTGCAAGATGTTCCCATGCAGCATGTATGTGTTCGTATATATTCAGCCTTGTCTAGCTTTGTTCCCACCAAAAGCTTGAGAGCCCAGACACACATCTTGCACAGGGGCTCTTTGCTGTCTGCTGTTGTATAACAGTACTATAGAGGATGCATCGGGATATAAGTTGAGAATGGCTCTAGGGCTATGTCTACATAGCTAAATTAAAATACCATCCGAAATCCAATGGTATTTTAACTTCGCAGCACTGCGGTTTTTGGTCGGATTTCAGATTTCCTGCGGCCTTGTACATTGAGGCTACTGGAATCTAACATGAATCCAGCAGAAGATAGAACATCCTCAGTAGAATACAGCACAGATTTTCTATTGAGGTCTGCACAGCACTGGGCACAGTAGGATTTTTGGTGAATTCTACATACTGAATCTGCCACAAATCTGATGAAAAACCTGTGCTGTGTAGACACAGCCAAAGAAAGGTTTTCAGGGTGTAGGAGATATTCAATAAAGGAGACTGTGAGATGGCATGAGGATGAGAATTCCAGTGAAGAACGGAGAAATTAGAGAAGGGAGTGCAAGGAGGTGATTAGAGTAGAGAAAAGAGAAGGTCACTGAGAGAGTGGTTTCACGTTTTCAAAATACTAGTTGATCACATAGAGGATAATACGTGTCATGACTTTATGTGCATTCATACTATTTAACATGTCTCAATTAAATTAGGTTATGGGGTCAGTGAACACATGCAGAATAATGTTTGGAATGGAGTTATTATTCTGCATGAAAACAATTTGCTGCCTTCCAGTGAACCTGTCATTAAATTATTTCCTACTACCAATGATGTCCAGCAAAAAAAAAAAAGAAATGCGAAGTTAAAGGAGAGATCAGGTTATTAACAATTCAGAGTTCAAACGTGTAGTGCTGGATGAACTAGCACATAGAATAAAGCTGATCAGTGCCAAAGGGGCCCTGGCTATCAAAAAGACCAGGACCTGTGTCCTGGGAAAACACAGGAAAGATTTCATCTAGATGGATGGTCAAGGAATCCGATATAATGAACCATTTCTGTGCCACAGAAGTAAAAAAAAATGTCTATGCTAAATAATACTATGAACTTTGAAAGTAAGGAACTAAGAAGCTTCTCTCTTACACGGATTCCATTTACAGTGGTCCCTCAAATTACAATGCTCTCAGCATTCAATATTTTCAACATACAATGGTCTTTCCTGGGATACCGTATCTTGAAACCACACTCAGGATACAATGTCACAGACACTGCTGATCTGCAGGTCATGTGATTGACTGGAAGATTCAAACAATTATCATGAATATTTTACTAGTAAAACACTTGTATGAGTGCATGCAGTGATTAGTGGTCTAGTGGCTCATCTCTACAGTATAGTGCTGTCCTATATGCTCTGTAATACTCCTTACATGTACCAGGATGAGCGGCTCTTTTGGGCACCAGGTGAGGAAAGCCCCATTTTTTTTTCTAGTACATTGAGTATAAAGAAAAAGACCTAAAGAAACTCCTGCCCTCAAAATAGAAAGTGATTTCTAGTAACTCTTTCTGGGACCTTTTGTAAGCTTGCTTTACATGAATTAGTTATCCATTTCACATTCTTTATTTTTCATTTCGTATTATGTTGTGTGAAATTTTGGGGCATCAGAACCAATTATCAGAGTTCTAGAGAGTTAGGGCATGTCCCCACGGCACGGGTTTGCGGCCGGTTTTTCAGACGGTTTGCGGTTTTGTAGACCGTCTGAAAAACCATCCGCAAACGAGCACAACGGGCTCCTATGGAAAACTCGTACAGCAGTCCCCACTGCACGGGTTTTCCGCCCGGCGGTTTTTCAAGCCGGCGGCCACCAGAAACACATTGCGCATGTTCATTCTTCCGTCCAGTTTTCGGACGGAATCTGTGCATGTAAATGGGAAGGACTTTTCTCTGCTCATTGTGGAGAAAAGTCGTCCCCCCCGCTGCCGCTGGGACGGCACACAAACCGGACAAAAAACGGATAAACCGACCGGTATTTGTGCATTGCCGTGTAAACGGGCCCTTATATTCTCAAAATACATTTGATGTCCTGGAACCAATTCTTATTGTATATTGAGGCAGCATTGTATTAACAGTATACATGCAGTGCCAAAGACAGTATTACGTCTACAGTGGTTTATGTACTGTACCATTTTATTTGTGTTGAATATTTACCGTTCACTTTCCTTTCTGTCTGACTATTTGAGTGTTTGATTTTATATATGACTATTTGATTAGGAGCCCTTATAAAAAAAATCATGCTGTTTGAAGAATGCATTCCTGAAATAGGTGTACGTGTACTGGCTGAGAGGAGACTCAAGTAAAAAGCAAGTCTCCAATTGTAATTATTCATTATAGTCATTCAGAATCCATAAGCAATCATTTTTGCAAGCTCTCTGTCTGCTAACCAGCAGGTGACTATGTTGCTCAGAAGGGGAAAAATAGTGATCATTTTATTTTTGTATTCTCATGTTTTAAATCTGGGGGGCAGGAGAGAACTTGTCACCCTGCTAGAGTTGCTCTTCAAAGAAACACTGTGGATAAAATTACAAATTTCCAAATATCATTACACACTATGGGGGACATTTATGAACCTGACTGACTTGCCAGTTTTATCTCAGTGTATGATCCCACAGTATGTATGAAAGTGTCTCACAGCACTTTATAAATGTGCCCTGTTCTATGCCAAAAGTAGTTGCAGCCATAACTGGTACGGCGCATTCAAAAATGTTGTGTGGTGCAAATGGTGCCATCTATAAAACAGGGCTACGACAGTTTGGCTCAAAGCATGCCAAAAAATAATGCAGCCCCATTCATACATGTTGCCCAAAGTGTTAGAAATATAATTCTAATGAAAGTCCCACAGAAAGAGATGTTCCTCCTCATGTCATGTAAGCCTCCCTTCATGGAAACAAAAATTATTGGGCAAATTATAAATGTGGGTGATAGAGAATGATAATGACTTTACAAAAAATATAAAAAATCAGGTTTGCTCTGTGACCTATTTGGTGCATTTTTTTTTACCAGTAAACTCACTTTGATTATAGTGAATGCTGTAGGGATTCTCAAATTTGCATTGAGTCTGTTGCATACTATAATAATATCACACAATTAGAAAAGGCAGCATTATGACAGATAGGAATGAAGGGTTGATATATCTCATTGTGTGTAAGCGTTTAATCACCTTTTCCACCTCACAGGGTATTTTGCATATAAACAAAGGCTTATGGGAAAGAGCTGAAGAGCTCGATAGCGCCATCTATGGGATGTAGTAATCCTGAATTCACATGTGACTCACAAGAGTCTTGCAATGTAAAAGGGATTGAAGCCAAGCCAAAGAAGTTCATCTACAGACTGCCGTTTGGGGTGCTTGCCCCTCTTCAGGGCAAAGTAGAACTTGCTGGCTGGCTCGGTTAAAGGTGAAAGTAGCTTAGAAGGGGTAATGTATCTCATTGGGGAGAATGAACAGCATGTCGGTGTTTGAGTAATTTCATCGCCTTTTCCACCTCACTGGGTATTTTGCATATACACAAAGGCTAATGGGGAAGAGTTGAAGGGCTCGCCAGCGCCATCTTTTGGATGTAGTAATCTTGAATTCACATGTGACTCACAAGAGTCTTGCAATGTAAAAAGGATTGAAGCCAAGCCAAAGAAGTTCATCTACAGACTGCTGTTTTGGGGTGCTTGCCCCTCTTCAGGGCAAAGTAGAACTTGCTGGCTGGCTAGGTTAAAGGCGAAAGTAGCTTAGAAAGGGTAATGCATCTCATTGGGGAGAATGAACACCATGTCAGTGTTTGAGGATTTAAACGCCTTTTCCACCTCTCTGGGTATTTTGCATATACACAAAGGCTAATGGGAAAGAGCTGAAGAGCTCGCCAGCGCCATCTTTTGGATGTAGTAATCCTGAATTCACATGTGACTCTCAAGAGTCTTGCAATGTAAAAGGGATTGAAGCCAAGCCAGAGAAGTTCATCTACAGACTGCTGTTTGGGGTGCTTGCCCCTCTTCAGGGCAAAGTAGAACTTGCTGGCTGGCTAGGTTAAAGGCGAAAGTAGCTTAGAAGGGGTAATGTATCTCATTGGGGAGCATGAACATCATGTCAATGTTTGAGGATTTGATCGCCTTTTCCACCTCACTGGGTATTTTGCATATACACAAGACTCACAAGAGTCTTGCAATGTAAAATGGTTTGAAGCCAGGCCAGAGAAGTTCATCTGCAGACTGCTGTTCTGGGGTGCCTGCCCCTCTTTAGTGCAGAGCACAACTTTTTTGCAAGGCTCTTGTGAGTTACTACATCCAATAGAAGGCGCTGGTGAGCTCCTCAGCTAGGAATGAAACAACCATAACAGTAATTAGCTATATATCTGTATGATAATAGCTTTGTGACTGGTAAGCAAAAATAGTAATAATAGGCTTGACCTCCTCCACAGCATTACTGAGGGAGAAAGCTCAATGCTCCAAAAGTAATACTATACAATATACTGTATGTTGTATGTGCTTCACTATGGCATACCACTTGGTGTAGCTGCAATGCTAATTATGACATTCTTTATATTGACCAGTCTTACTGAAGGGGTTGGAGGGCTGTCATTTAGGATGGGCTTTTATTTTTCTTTCCATGCCAACGAGTTCTCAACTAAACACATCACTGTCCTCAACAGCCCTGCTCTGCTACATTAACCACAGAGACTATGATTAGTATAACAAACCTTTTCACAATCTAGGTTTAATTCTTTTTTTTTTGGGGGGGGCAGAACTCTGTGGCACCTCCAGTTGCCAGGCAACCCTTTGCCTTTTTGTTTGGATGACCACAACTTCAATAGAAGCTGTCAGCTGTTTCCTATTGCCTGGACCACGGCGAGCATTAAATAGCCATTAGCTTCCTGAACACAATAACATGTGCTATGAAAACACACTCTGAAACAGAACAGGTTGAAGTGCACTTTCAGACTAAAACACATGTGACTGTGTTGAGAAAGCCTGTGACTATGTCATGGTGCCCAGGTTTGGTAAGGTGCCCAGCCGGTAGTTCCCCTTTACGTACATGTGGCCAACCAGCATGAGCAGTGGAACCTGATAAAGCCGCTCCTCAGACTTCTCTACTCATGTAGAACCCAACTAGACTCCCATTAAAATATAACTTTTAATTAATATCATCATAAAAACTCAAATTTGTCACAGAGAATATACACTTAAAAAGCAAATACAGTGAAGGAAATAATTATTTGATCCCTTGCTGATTTTGAAAGTTTGCCCAGTGACAAAGACATGTCAAATAATTATTTCCTTCACTGTATATGTGCCACCACAACAAGTATAACCTTTTTCTCAGTTACTCGGCAGATACACCACTAGGTATAATATAAATTCTATAGTGGGTAGCTATATAATATATCTAAAGAGATGGTAGGGAAACAGCCTGAAAAAATACAACAATTTACAGTTAGATGTGTTCTTACTTTGTTTTTCTTCAGAAAAAAGGATGAAAAACTGCTGAAATTCCAACAACAGTAGGTATACTGCCTCTAGCATTCACCTATGCTTGTCTGCTATAAGGAAAAGAGAAGTTGCCAAAAGTTTGGCCCCACTGTCAGAAAACTGACCCTATTATGTCACTGACAAGACCCTTAAAAGAGAAAAACACAGAAAAAATAAATAAATTATACACATTCCTGAAGAAAGAGATAGACAGCATTCAGCTGCAAAGGTCCGACGCGTTTCCCCCTATTTGAGATGCCAGGGTCCCTCAGGAAACTTAGAGGTGGTATCGGTCAGTATCCCACACTCATAATAGAGCTATAATGATAGCTGGAATGCTTATGCTGGAAAAGTCACATGTACTTAAGCCCTTGACTCTTCACAGTTAAAATAATATGGCTCTGTTATTTCCTCCCTGCCTTCAAAGAGCCATAACTTATTTATATTTCAATATACAGAGACCTATGAGTGCTTTTTTTATGCGGGACAATATGTACTTTCTAATGTTATCATTGACTGTAGTATAGAATATACAGCGAAAATGCAAAAAAATTCCAAGTTGGGCGAAATGTTAAAAAGTACTTGCTCTTTGTTTGCAGGCATTTTGTTCTTAAGGCGTTCACTCTTTGGTATAAATGATGTGTTATCTGTATTCTGCAGGTCCATATGATTCCGGCAATACCAAATATTTAGGGCCACATGTATGAAATGGTTTTGGTCTAAAACTCACTTTTTTTCCCCATAGAAACCTACATTTCAACCTTTCATACATGTGGCCCTTAGTGTTTTCATTATGTTATAATACCATAAAAAAAATCCCAAAAGCTTCTATTTTTGAAATATGCACTCTTGCGCCATTTCCTACGACCAATAACTTTTTTGTTAATCCACCTAGGGACCTGAGTGAGAGGTTATTTTTTGTGGGCAGAAGTGTTCTTCTTATTGGTACTATTTTGGAATGGATGCGACTTTTTTGATCACTTTTATTCCAATTTTTAGGGAACATGAAATGACTAATAAAATGCAATTTTGGCGTTTGGATTTTATTCTTCTATAATGTTCAGCGTATGGGAAAGATGATGTTAGATTTTAATAGATCGGACTTTTACGGATGCGGCAATACCATTCTGCCATGTTAAACTATCGGCAGCCCGCAATCTCGCTGTGGGGTGCCGATCGGAGTGAGAAACCCTGCAAGGCACCGTTTCTCATTCATTGAGATGCTACAGTCGCAATTGCTACCACAACTAAGCAGCAGAGATCGGAACCAGCTCTTTTTAGGGGAGGGTGTCAGCTGTGTCCAACAGATAGCATCCACCATGTATGGAGCAGGCTAAAACATCATGGTAGGTTAAGGTATTGAGGAGGTTGTTTGCTTTATGTTGTGTTTGTTTATTATGGAGATCTTAGGAAATAATAAAATTTTCTGATACGCATTTATTAAAAATTCTGCTCCCATATCTCCTTTATACCAATGCAGTAGGCTCTAATCTACAAAATAATGGTACAGCCCACATTCCTTTCCATAGTAATGGAGTAAATATGGTGTCAGTCAGGTTACCTCCTGGCAGTCAGTTAGAAACAGGGTTACATGACATCTATGGGGTAACTGAATAGGAATAATGGTGAAATAATTATTATTTATATGGCTATTGCAGCATTTTCCTCACTGTGTGTAGTTACTTTTATAACTGCTGTCTCACTAGAGGATGTCAAGTTGTTAATAAAGTTAACTGTCAAAAAAAAGAGGCAAGAGAATGTGCAAGGGAAGACATAATAAGATACTGTAGGTTGTCCTCCTCAATAACTTACTGTATATCAGTGGTCACATGACATGTGTGTGTGGGTCACATGACTGTTTTGTCCATACTGGTGCTCCATGGGAACCATTGATATGGACAGAAAGGCGGGCTGTACCATTGTTTCTCTAGATAGGGGCCTAGTGCACTAATATATATAAAAGAGTCTCAGGAACAAAATGTTTAATACATGTATGTAAGAAAATTGTATGATTTCCTTTAATATACATAATAAGTAAATACATAATAAAGATGTTAAAAAGTGGACAACCCCTTTAAGAAAAGACAAAGAGAACACACATTAAAGCTGAGCTGGAAAAGTGCATTGGGAGTAGCTGGATGCAGAGAAACCACGTTAGCCCCTTTCCGCAGCGTGGTCATAATTTGTTGCCTCTACATTTTTTTTCCCTCCCTGCTTTCCAAAAGCCATAACTTTTTATTTTTCCATCTATATAGACATTCAAAGGCTTATTTATTGCGAGAGAAGATGTTCTTTTTAATGGTGCCATTACTCGTACTATATAGTAAAGAGAGAAACCGGAAAAAAATTGTGAGGTGGAATGTGAAAAAAACCATACTTGCACCATGTTTGCGGGGGTTTTGTTTTTATGGAATTCACTCTTCAGTATAAATGATGTGTTACCTGTATTCTGCAGGTTGATACGACTCCAGTAACACCAAAAATGTAGGGTTTTTGTTATGTTCTAGTACTTTTAAGAAACAAACATTATTACTTAACTTTGCACTGCAGCGCCATTTTCTGCAGCTAATAGCTTTTTTGTTTGTCCAACTACAGACCTGAGTGAGGAGGATTTTTTTGCGGACTGAAGCGTAGTTTTTATTGGTACTATTTTGGGATACATATGATTGTTTGATCACTTTTTATACTAATTACAACGTTGATATATTTTTTTAAATTATTAAATGGCAAAAGAAGTGTTTTGAACTTTTAAGATTTTTTATTTTTTACTTTTAAAACTTTTTTCTTTACTTTTACATGCAGTCTCTCTAGAGTACTTTAGTACTAAAGGCAAAATTGCTTGTACACCCTTCTGCATTATTTTGATAATGCAGAAGGGTGTATCAAGATGGAGGTTCACCAGAAGTAACAGAAGCGCTTACATGGCGGCTATTCCAGCTGCCATGGTAACCGATCGGCGATGAGATCACAACGGGAATGGTGCACAGCACTGCTTCTCATGCATTTAGATGCCGTGGAAATAAGAGTTGGTGCTGGTGCACTTCTCTCCGATTCCAGCTCCGTTTCAAAATGTGATTTCTCTGAAAAGCTTTGGGGCCCTATGTATGAAAACTGTCTAGGTTGTGTTTTAAGGTTTGATGTTTGTTACATTAGGCTTTTTAGCCCTTTTTCCCCTATGTTTGTCTGTCTCCCCTTTTCCTATTTACTCTCAAAAACTCAATAGAAAATGTAAGTTTAAAAAAAAAGAAAACTTTCTAGGTCTAAGACTTCTTTGTTGCCCATAGCAACCAATCAGAGCTCCCCTTTCATTTTATATAGTGCCCTAAAAAATGAAAGGGGAGCTCTGATTGGTTGCTATGGGCAGCAAAGAAGGTATTTAGGGTATATTCACACGGCTGATTTTCATCAAAAAGCCAAAAATACAAAAACAAGAGCAGCATTAATGGTCTTTTCAAAAAGAAATTTAGCTAATATGTTATACCAAAAGAGAGATGATGAGGAATGCAACGCTATCACAAATATTCAAAGAAATGGAGACAGGCAACAGCATGTCCAACTTTCATCCTCAAAAATTTTTTATTCCAGCAAGAAAAGTGGTTACGTACTCCACAAAAAGTGGTGCAACGTTTTAGGGCTTATTATAGCTGAAACGTTTCGCCATTTTTTGTGGAGTATGTAGCCATTTTTCTTGCTGGAATAAACATTTTTGGAGGATGAAAGTTGGGCATGCTGTTGCCTATCTTCGGTTCTTTGGATATTGCTGAATTTTCAGCGTACAAATTAGCATCAAAACCTGGTCAAAAAAGTGCCTCAGTGCAGCACTTTTTAGATGAGATTTTGATCAGATGTTGATCAGGTTTTCGATGAGGTTTTCCCACACTGTTTCCTTTCTGAAACACCTATACAAATTAATAGCCAGGGCAAAAACCATGCGGAAAGCATTAAAAAATCACATCTAAAACCGTGCTGAGATTTTGAAGCTCTCTATTGATTCCTATGGGGATTTTCAGTGTTAAAAATGCTTCAAAAATTAACATAAGACTACTTTTTCAGCACCAAAAACAATGTCCAAAGAAGCGCCGAAATGCATGGAAAAACCTCGTTGGGTGTGAACTACAACGCTATTTCACAAAGGAGTCAATGAAAATGAACTGGAGTGTTTTAGAGAATTTTTTTTACTTTGTTTTGGATAAGGAAACGCTCCAAAAATAGCGGCGAAAACAGCGTCAAAATCAGCCATGTGAACATACCCTTAGACCTAGACAGCTTTCATACATGTCCCCATTAGTGTTTCACAGTGAAGCACCTGTTACTGTGCGGTGAGCAAGTATGTGGCTATTTCATGATGCCGTGGTTTGGGCGGCAATGAACAGTTAACAGGTTCCCTTTAAGTACATGTGACTACATTTACCGAGGTGCTTAAAGAACAATACAGTACTACAAGTATATAGTATTGGTTCATACCACTCAAGTAACAGGAACCATGAAAGGTTTGCACAAGAAAACATATAGCGGCAAGCTAAGATAAATGCAAGGAAAGAGAGAAATGGGCAGGAGCAAACTATGTTTTCTCTATGTTCTGAGGGGGGCTTCTTTTTTGTAAACATGTTTTATTGGGTTTTCAAACAAAATTTTACATCATGTGTATGACCCTAAAATATCCGACAGGTTACAAAAACTGTACCATTCTTGCTATGACCACAACTTCGCGGAATGACGGAAATGAGAGCTCCAGAAGTCCACATGTCCCATTAAAAAGTTCAAGAGACTTCCATAGTTTGATTATGAAGCTGGTGGAACCATAGAATCAAACTTTCTTTCATCTGTAAGACGGGGGCTTTTAACAGACATTTAAAAACTTGACTTTCAAGAGAACCTGTGGCCTGTTTTGGTAAATATGTGTGTTCACCAAGATACAACCATTCTAGAGCATCTTTTCTTAGAGCTCAAGGTAAGTTGTATTATTCTTCTGTTATTTCTCCTAGAAATGTAGGAATAAATTCACAACTGGCTGTTACCAGTTTGGCGATGGGGTTATCCCTACACAGTTCAACACCTAACAGAGTCAGTGTGTATAGGGACAAACCCCTTTGACAAGAGAAATTTTAACATTTGTCAATTTATTCATAAATATTATGGAGTGACAACAGAGGAAAAGTACAATTCAGAGTTACAGGTAAACATGCTCTAGAAATTATATTTAATAGGAAATACAAGTCTTTACTAGTGACGGGTACTTGTCTTTTACAATGGCTCCATTTTTGGGGGCCCTGAATGGCCAAAGGCTTAATTAATTTCTAATTTCTTTTTGTTCTTTAGCATTTTGCTTTAAAGAAAGTGGAAATTTACCTCCTACAAATATTTTTACACTGCGTCTTACGGTGTCTGCCCCAGATATACATCGGAGATTCTCTGACATATAGCTTTGAGGCCTGCTACTCAGTGGCATCTGTCATACGTGGACATCCATGTTAAAAAAAAAAAAAAAAAACTCACATCGTGCATTTTTTCTGTTTACTGTATGGAGTCCTGTGGTATCCAACACAGCAAATGCAAACACTCCGACTTACAGCACCCAGAACTTTTCTTACTTTATGTGAACATAAAAAATGTCATTCTAGCCTCTGTTTGGGTGGTCAAACATATACAACTTATTCTATTTTTATTTAATTATTGCAACAGTAGCTTTGTTTTAATAAAAAATAAGTGGAAAAACCATTTAAGTAAATTATAAGTGATATAGTCAGAACTTGAGCAAAAGAAACCTTCCTAATGGGCCTGTTATGCCTTAGGAGCCAGACTATTTAAAGTACTATGGTCCAAGAACAGACTAAAGCAGAGGTAATACACATTTCCAATAATAATATTGCTCTCTTTTCTGTGACCGATTCATGTTTTACTGTGCAATAACAATGAATTACACTGGGTTTAATTAGTCTGAACAAGAAGCTTTTACACAGTGATCTACATTTCTCTAGGTTTAGCAAAGTAACTGAATGCAGAACTCTGCTCAGATGCATTGTGGCTTCTGTTTAAAAGCTCCGTGATAGATGCATCCCAAAGGCGCACAATGGATCCCATGACTTATGCGGTTTGAGGGGTTTCCAGGACTTTGACTGCAACAATCGTCCTCTATTTTGTCATCAGGGTTTATCAATACTGTTACTGCTACATGTCTCAATGGATGGCACAGCCAACAGGTTCTAGGTCAAATATTCAGTCCTTGCAGAGGACTGCGTGTAATCAAGGTGCTTTTAGTGACTGTTGCATTAATACGCCTGCATTGGATTGTTAACAGTTAAGAATTCAGTGATATGAGGTTTAATCATCGTAACAAGCAGACACATGTCCACTTTGTCCTCCTGGCTGTGGTCACACTCGTTTAACTATTCGCCACAATGTGCAGCATTCAGGCTTTCTACCTCATTGATGTTCCCTAGGCCACACACTTGCTCTTAAATATTTACTGGACCAGGGCTTGCCACCCAGTTTTTCCAGCCAATGACCTCTTCACTTCCTTTACTTAAAGGGATATTTTCACCATGCTGTTTCACAAAGCCTGCTCTTCACTGCCAGCTTCAGGCTGCCCATTCCTGGTTAGGCTGTGGGTGGTTCTACATTAGTGATTGGCATATCAGCTCTGCTATTCTTAGCTAAGCCTGTTAGAGGGATACTGGTGATGGGGGGTCTAAACAGCAGGACGGAAGGCTACGTAGTTCTGAAGGGTTAAAGTTTATCAGTAAGAAACTTAAAGGGGTTGTCTCGCTACAAAGAATAGCTTTCAAATTGTAGGGAACAAAATAAAGACATTTTCCAAATATATTGCATTGTTCCTTGTTTTCCCTAAAGAGATACAGTGTTTATTACCTCTGTGGTATTTCAGTTCCTCAGTAACCGATTAAACAATTCCTGGGGTCTGTTTGTTCAATGAGATAAAGAAGTGAGTCATCACAGGGTCTGCAGTGTCAGTCAGTGTCTGGCTGCCAGACAGTAAAAAGCTTGATTTATCAAGTAATTAAGTTTGTAATTAGGCTTTTTTTGGGGAACATATAAGAAGTCCTTTTCGATGAAAGTTTAGAAGCTAATCATAATCTAATTAGCATCTGAAAGCACAACATGCTTACAACATGGCTTAGCAAATTAGTATGAACCAGGAAGTGACAGAGAATTTCTTTCATGCATTCTTTGAAACCCTGTGGGGAGACAACTCCTTTAAATAAGCTCCTATGCTGCTGCTAAGAAACAGCAGAGAGTGACATGACCAGCCCAGATAGGGCTCTTAAAGGTGAACGATAACCTATGTTAGATTGTGTACAAAAGCAGTAGATAAGGGCTGCTCTAGCTCTGAAGGCCAGTAAGATCAGGACAGTAATGTATTTGGTAATAGTTTTCATGTAACACTATGGTATAGCCTTTACCCTTGCCTACATGTTTAAAGCTAATCAATGAGATGTGAATAATCCTTTAAAGAACATCTCCCTCTCAGCTCACTGCAAGATTACAATTTATTTTTTAAATACACCAAGGAGGCTGCTGCTACGGAGCCTTCGGAGCTATGAAAGCCAGTCCTAGTTAGTCCTATTGTTATAAATGGTAGGAATCTCCCTGCCATTTCAGCTTCTTTTTTTTGCTAGGCAGCTGCCTCAAACAACTTTTAGCTTGAGATCATTTAGGGAGGAATGGTAATTTCTAACCTCTCTATAAAGCCTTCTGGATTTTGGCCCTTAAAGGGGTTTTGCCACGAAGTAAAATTGACGTGGGAAGCTTGCAAATGAAATGACAAACATTTTCACTATTCATTATTATTAAAAATTCTGCACCGTTTTTGTTTTAGCTGCTCCTTTAGGGATCCATTGTTTACAGCTCATCTCCAGGGGATATGACCAGGGCTGAGAGCTCCTCAGTCCTTTTCAGACATGCTCAGACATCACCTCTCCTCTCAGGCAGCTACTGAGTGTTCAAATCCCAGGTGCTGTCACTCTACCCCCCGTCCTCTGTACTCCTTAGTAATTAGTCAAACAGTGCAAATAAATAAAAAATAAACCTAAAAGCGGTCTGTGCACTGATAAAGAGAAAAAAACCCCCACAGGTTTGGTTCCTGCTGGGATTTGAACCTAGGACCCTTGTGCTGTGAGGCAAAAACATTACCTCTCAGCTATTCACAATGCTTTACGTAAACAGACCTTTCTTTGACTACAGAGAGGAAAGGCCTGGTGATGTCATCCTGCTGGGTCACATGATAGGCAATTCAAACAAATCACACATGCCCCATTCTGAGCACACAGAGCTGAAGAGCTGGATGCAGGAGGTATTAAATGACATTGTGGCAAAACCCCTTTAATGCAGATTATGTTGTTTTGTCCATAATGTGTTGTTTGGCCGAATCATCTGCTAAGGGTTACAGTTATCTATAGTCCTAGACTGTCCTTGTATATCTTGTCCAGCGTAGTCTTGCACGGTGTGAGTTTGTGTGTAGTCCTTGTGTTTCCTAACTGTCTGAAAGTTTGTGTCTGCTGTTCTCTGCCTAAGGAGTCTCTTGGTCATAGAGTCACTTGTTAATGTCAAGGTGGTAGTAGCTTAGGGATATTTTAGAGATAATTGAGGGTTAGTGTGGTCTAGTGTTAGTACCAGTTCTAATTTCTGGGCATTGTTACTGATTTCTTACAGGGACATTTAAGGGTCAGTGGGGTCTGGTGTTAGAGTCAGTTTTTGGCAAAGATTCAGGGAAAATTAGTTAGGGTAACTTCTTGTCCTACTTCTGAATTGAAGTCAATTATGCTGACATCTTCACTCGTATATCTGTCATCACTGCCTAATATCCTGCTACTATGTCATGTATTGGTGAGTACCTCCTGTTTGCATTTGATACATACTTTTTATTGTTAATTCCTGTGACTGCTATTAGGTTATATTTTCAAGTCCAACTATTTTCTTACACCTATTTATTTTGGTATGTAGTCCAAGACTCCCCTTTTCGGGGCTATAGCATTATTAGCAAACTGAAAGGTGAGGAACAGGCATAAGGTCTTGAAAGCCCTTCAGATCCATCAGTTTAAGACGGAGTCCATTGAATTTTTGTTATAAAGCCCTCCATTTTCTATTTTCTCTGCTACTGTCTACATATATTTTTTTTCACTGCATCAGATTATTCTATGTTATTTTTGTTCTTAGCCTGTCATGTACAATGTATGCTTGCGGATTGCATGTCTACATTGATTTTTGAAGCTTGTGCTGGCTTTCTTTGTTTTCCGTTTCCCTTCATGCAGTCCCCAACTGTTCGTTGATTACAGAAAGGCTGAAGAAGTCTGCAGTAACACAACCTAAGAATTACCTTGTCTGTCAGATAATTGGGAAGTCTGTCCATAAGATACTTAATAGCTGAGCTACACATGTAGCAATGCGATCAGCTAATCTGATCAATTCTGGATTGAAGTAAACACCTGGATTCCAAGACGGATCAGTTCTGAGAACACATATAACAGTGTTAGGCTGTGAACTGGGGCATAGAAAGCACTATGCGCACATTGATCAATCTAACTAATCCACTGAAAAGTAGAGATGTTACACAGAAAGAATTACACTGACAATGTCACCTTGTTCTTCTGGCTTATTTAACAGTGGAATTATTGTAGGTGGAAAAAGCTGTAAAATCAATTAAGAAGCACTTTAAACTAGAATAAAAAAAAATCACCAGTGAATATAAGTCCTTGAGGTGTCCTCTTCGGCCATGCTTTCACCAATTCTGTTTCTCGGAAAATGACAATCAATAGGGCTACCATTATAGTGCCCACAGGGATGGTTACCCAGCTTCCCCAGATTGGGAGTAACAAATCAATACATGAAAAGAGGCTGTATCACTACATAACTAGGAGATTTATGCTGCTCGGGATTTATGAAAGAAGCGTAATCCCCTGTGGGAACTGTAGTGACATGTAGGTTATCATCAAGCTTTGCCAGAGGAAGATATGACTAAAAAAAAATCATAAGTTGATAGAAGAGGTTAACTCATGGACTTCTACTAGTAATTATTGTAAAAATATGAGAACTGCTACTTAAGTCAGTTGTTGACATCGGAAATCACTTTTATACCTATAGCGGTAAATATACAAATTTGAAGGGGTTGTCTGGGAGTTTTGGAAATCAACCTAACACCAATAAATGTTATAAAATAAAAACACAATTGTAACTCACCTGTTCTAGCACTGATGTTCCAGCGGTCCCTGCATGACTTTGATTATTTTCTGCAATAGCAACATGCCAAATCACACATGACCACTAAAACCATTTACTGGCCTCAACAGTAAAGGCACAAGACCACCAAGACTAGTGATTAGATGTAGCAGTCACATGGATGGATGTCAAATCATTACTGCAGGAAAAGTCCAGAGGGGACCAAGCATGAACACTGAACGGAGGGCTAAGCAGATGGGGTATGGCTGTTTTTTATTTTACAGTATTTACTGCTTGTTAATTTCTGAAACTCACAGGCAACCCCTTTATGTGCCTAATTACTGGTTCACATAATGCATATTCACATACAGCTAAATCTGCAGCCTCTGTTCAAATTAGTATTAATAGGCTTTGTCTATGTTTCCGTTGTACTTTTTAGTACTTTGATGGCAAATATAATTTATTCTGCAGCATTCTTCTTACCATCAAAAATACCAGGAACCCTGATGAATTCTATAAATGTTAGTAAGGTTACATCAGGATCTGGAGACATCCATCTGAAAACATCTGAGGTGTCTTTGTTATGAACTGAAACAATGACACTAATGTGAACAGAGCTCAGTTTTTATGCTTGTAAATACAACAATTGACAAAAAATAAATAAGATACCCAGATAGAAATGTCACATTTCTGTTCAGCATGCAGTTATGTCTCAGGCAGATAGGTTAGTGACTATAGGTGTGGTCTGATTAGACACAAGAAAGTGTAAAAGGGTCTTCCCCATTGTTCTGTAAAAAAGGCTCTAAGAGGCTACTTTATAAGGGTTGCCTCCCCATTCTGTTTTACAGAGCTATATCCAGTTTCAGAAGCACACCGTCTGGACAGACTGTGGGTGGTTCTACAGCAATGATTGGCATATCAGCTCTGCTATAAAACTGGAGATAAGATTCAGCAGCGAGTGACTCATGGTTTTTGAATGTCAACTTGGAGCACTGAGCAATAAGAGAGCAGAGAGAGGTGGTTGGTAAGAGAAACTTGTGTGGCTATAGATAAAATCTTTATTTCCTAAACAAAACAAAATCAAAACAGCAATTTATTTGATAAAGTTATTTACCTTTCCCGGAAGGATTTCCCGGAAGTGACTTTACCAGATTGCACACTTCCTTAGCCTGCCCGGTCACCAGATTTATCACTAATTTAGAATTTATGGGATCAGCCGGAAAGCTACAAGTGTGCAGGCTCTGCACGCTAAACTGCAACATGTGTGTGCCGTAGACGGCCTTATGGAATTTGTATACCCAACTTTAACTCATCCAGGCTAGAGACGGCCAACAGAGTACTAGAGCCTCTCTTCACTCTAATATTTTAATTACTTACATGTCACTACATTCACGACTATAATTTGATTCCAACAACTCCTTCTTGGGGTGTGATTTTTTTTTCAATGAGCTTATTCTTTGTTGAAACCTTTCAGCACCAAGGACAGCAGTGATATAGCTATCTGTTCCTGGACTCTAAATTGACAATCATTTTAATTCAATATATCAATTTTCCCAAATACAAATGAGAAAAGACAACAAATTATACTATACAAATCCAAAAGTAATCAATTCCTCTAAAAAATAACTTATTGTATAGTCTTTTAAAAGTGTACTTACACACTGCTACAAATGTATACTTAAATCACTTCCCATTAGGGACATCAATCCAAACATAAATAGTAGGGGAGTCTTTAAATGTCTTCTTGTCCCTCCAAGACTCGATCCTTTGCTGGCCCTGAGCGGAGCCAATGCCCCGAAAAGGGCTATCCCACAAATACTCTCCTCTAAAAACCCTATATCTGGCACCTATACTTTTAGTCAGTAATGAAACACACAATATAGGCTTACAAATGCACAGATATAAATGTGGCTAATAATTACAAGTACAGGTCACAATCTGTTACCTAGCACTTGTATTAAAACAAAAACCACTCCAGATGCATTTTCCTCAATTAAGTAATCCTCATAATGTATAGTGTTGTCCACAAAATGCCACACTTGAACCTTTCAACATGAATACATACAAATTATCTGGTGCATAGTATTTTACGATGGCCAGTGTGCCCAGAGAAGGTGCTTCTGCAGAGAGTTGGTGTAACTCCACTGGATGGGAAGATAGATGTCCTATAAGTCCTAAACACTCTAGTGGAGATCTTATAAAGCACAATGGCCCCTCCCCCCCAACCAAACAGAAATGCCCTCTCTTAAAACCTCACTTTATCAGCGTAAAATTGCCTCAAGTCCATGGTGGTCAACAGGTATCTTTATAAGTACCTTTTTTCAGGTAAAGTCGCTATGTTACTTACCTATAAGGTAAAGGGTCGAGTCTTGGAGGGACAGTTAGACACCTAAAGACTCCCCTACTATTTTTTTTTAAATTGATGTCCTTAATGGGGAGTGAGTTAGATATATAAATGTAGAAGTATATAAAAGACTATATTAAAAGTTATTTTTTAGAGGAATTGATTTCTTTTGGATTTGACAATAATTTTAACTTGCAAAACTTGAAAATTAAACATTTAGTATAATGACAACATTTAAAAGGAACCTGTCACAGAAGTTATGCCACGTTTCCTGAGGGCAACACAAGCTAGTGACAGACATGGTGTTTCCAGCGTGTGTATATATATATATATATTTATACAGTTGAAACCAGAAGCTTACATACACTATATAAGAGAGACACATATGCATGTTTTTCTCACTATCTGACATGAAATCAGAATAAACCTTACCCATTTTAGGTCAATCAGGATTACCAAAATTATTTATATTTGCCAATTTCCAGCATAATGAGAGAGAAGTTTTTAAGGCATTTATATTACTTTCTGCAAAGTCAAAAGTTTTATGGCCACATCTGAGTTAATTAGAGATACACCTGGGGAGATATTTTAATTCACACCAGAAACACACTGCTTCTGTGTGTAACATCATGGGAAAGTATAAGGAAATCAGCCAAGATATCAGGAAGAGAATTGTGGAATTGCACAAATCTGTTCATCCTTGGGTACAATTTGCAGATACCTGAAGGTGCCTCGTTCATCTGTACAAACAATTATATGCAAGTACAAACAAGATGGCAATGTTCAGCCATCATACCGCTGAAGAAGGAGACGGGTTCTGTGTCTCAGAGATGAACGTGCTTTGGTCCGACATGTGCATATCAACCCAAGAACAAAAGCAAAACACCTTGTGAAGATGCTTGCGGAAGCTGGTAAGATTGTGTCATTATCCACAGTGAAACGAGTACTGTACCAACATGGGCTGAAAGGCCACGCTGCCAAGAAGAAGCCATTACTCCAAAAGAAACATGTAAAAGCCAGATTAATGTTTGCAAATGCACACAGGAACAAAGACCTACATTTTGGAGACAGGTCCGGTGGTCTGACAAAACTGTTTGGCCATAATGAGCATTGTTACGTTTGGAGGAAAAAGAGAGATGTTTGGAAGTCTAAGAACACCATCTCAACTGTGAAACATGGGGGTGGCAGCATCATGTTGTGGGTTTGTTTTGCTGCAGGAGAGACTGATGCACTTCACAAAATAGATGGCATCATGAGGAAATAAGATTATGTGACAATACTGAAGCAACATCTCAAGACATAAGCCAGGAACTTAAAACTTGGGGCGAAAATGGGCCTTCCAAATGGACAATTACCCGTAGCTACTGCCAAACTGGTTACAAAGTGGCTTAAGGATAACCAAATCAATGTTTTGGAGTGGCCATCACAAAGCCCTGATCTCAGTCCTATTGAAAATGTATGAGCAAAGCTGAAAAGGCAGGTGTGAGCAAGGCGACCTACAAACATGGCTCAGTTACAACAGTTCTGTCCCTAGGAATGGGCCAAAATTCCTACCAACTATTGAGAGAAGCTTGTGGGATACCCAAAACATTTGACCCAAGTCATACAGTATAAGGGCCATGCTACCAAATACTAATGAATTGTATGTTAACTTTTGATTTTACAGAAAGTAATAAAAAAGCTTTAACATTCTCTCTCTCTCATAATTCTGGCATTTGGCAAATATAAATAATTGTGGTTCCTAATTGACCTAAAATGAGTAAGGTTTATTCTGATTTCATGTCAGATAGTGAGAAAAACCATGCATATGTGTCTTTTTATATAGTGTATGTAAACTTCTGGTTTCAACTGTATCTAATTTAGTATGCTTATGTGTGTGTGTGTATGTGTGTATATACAGTTGTGTTCAAAAGTTTACATACCCCGGCAGAATTTTTGCTTTCTTGGACTTTTTCAGAGAATATGAATGATAACACAAAAACATTTTTTTTCCACTCATGGTAAGTGGTTGGGTGAAGTCATTTATTGTCAACCTACTGTGTTTTCCCTTGTTAAATCATAATGACAACAAAAAACATCCAAATGACCATGATCAACATTTCACATACCCTGGTGATTTTGGCCTGGTAACATGTATATATATGACAACATTTAAAGGGAACCTGTCGCAGGTTATGCCTCCCTTGCTGAGGACAGCACAAGGTAGTGACAGACATGCTGTTTCCAGCGTTATGTCTCTTATTCTGTAAGGTGCAATAGTTTCAGAGCATTTATTGCTCAAATCTGGCAGTTAGAGTTAAGAGTCCACTTAATTCATGAGCAGGTGTTGACCCTGCCCACCTGTGACTAGCTCCGCCCTCCTTCTGGGTATTCAAAGGTTTCTATCTATCAATGTAAAAGGTTATATCAGCTGCTATCCATGGGTGGGTGGGGCTAACACCTGCTTATGAATAAACTGGACTGACCATCCAGCAGACTCTAAGCCCAGTGGCCACTTCCATCTGAAGCATCCTCCTTGAAGCTTCGCAGTGGCGAGGTAGTGTTGTTCAACTGTAAGGTGTTGCTTTGGTTTCATGATGTGAACAACATGATGAGGAGGACTGTTTAAATCCCTATTCAAACTGATTCCCTAAATTTATTGGGCCATTCAGGGATCAAACACCTGTTGTGAATTTTCCCATTAAGCTCCTTGTTAGAGATCAAAAAGTTGTGCAAAAAGTGCTGAAACATTGAACAGTTGGACCTATGCTTTCTAAAGTTTAGAAATGGTCTCATTTAGTTAATTTAAAAACATTTTAAGAAATGTTATGTTTGTCCTGAAATTTCAACCAAAAGCCAAATATCCCTAACTTTTTGTGAGTAGTGTGTGTTTATATATATAGCTTTGTCTTCATGCAGTAGCGAAACAAATCACCCAACATTGTGGAACAGCCACACTAAGGCATTCCTCTAGAGATGTTATATTTATCTCTGGCTTACACTATTTAAAAAGGTATCTAAGTTTTTAGCATGTTTCCTAATTGTGTTTGCGAAGATATGTATTATTTACAGTGCATATAAAAATGCCCTGCTCCACAGATGCTTTGGGCTTCCGCAGCTATGCCATAGGCTGACAAAGATGCCCTCACTCTGCTCAATTACCCTGCTTAATTACTGCGACCTTAACTCATCCATAAAGACACACATTTTGCTCCAAACACCTGTACTGGTTGAAACAAATCTACACACAATGTAAAAGCAAACAAAGGGGCCGATGCTGATGTTGCAATAATACATGACTTCCCAAGCAAATTTAAATCAATACGGGAGGCAAAGGTTTCTTGCTTCAAGACACTGACCTCAATCATTGAAAAGCTGACACAGATGTTAGATGTGGTCATAGATTTTACAAATGTCATAAACACCCAGTATGCTTTAATCCAACCTGGGAGAAAATAAGACCCGCAAAGATCCCTGGGGATAAGGATGAAGCCGATGAGTGACGGGAAGTGATGCAGAACAGTGCACATGGAGCAGAGAATCTCACATCTGTCACACGCCATAGAGACAGGATTTTAGTAAATTATGAGTTGGTGGCCAACGAAAGTAGCAATTGGAAGCCAGAAATCTTAAAGGAGAAATTAAAGGGACGTGAAGGATTGTGCTTAAGGCAAACACATGATACCAAACTGTAACCAAAGATAATAAATTATTCCCCAGTGAAACTAGATAAGCAAAGAAATAATGCACAACGAAGAGGCGAATCTCCAGCAAGAGTGAAGTATATTACATACCAACACAAATGGAAATGGGTCAAACAGTGTCACCTTCAGTCTCTGCAGATTTGTATACCCACTGTCTCCTGTTGTGCATCATACAATATCCTACACTGTAAAAGCTTCCTATACTAACGGATACGGTATTGCTTCTAAATTGTAGCCGTCAAGGTGTCAGACTCCACCAGCTATTTATATTTCTCTATTCCCACTGTGCATTTGTATCTTTATTGGCACATAGTTTATTGAAACCTTAGGATCAGTCAGTGTATGACACATATGCATGGCTACTGGGTACAAGGATTCTAGCATATTAAAATAAAAAATAAGGTCTATGTGCATTGTATATTTGTAAGGGCTATCTACATTATAATATGGTGTGTGGGGGTAGAGAGTCATTAATGTACAATTATATGTGAACTGGAATTTTTAGTTACATATGTGCCTCTCCACAAACATTGCTCCACTTTGACAACATCTGACTAATGTCAAGCCGATAAAGGATTTCTTGAATAATTTGGAAAAACGCATGTTCGACTCTGCTTAATATTTGATTTACATTAATAATTAATGATGTTTAATAAAAACTAATAGCATCATTTTGTAGACATTTTGTTAGCAGGACACTCTGGAAATATAAATCCCCTCAGATTTACCACCCGAAGCAGTAAAATAGTACATGATTAACTGACTGCCTAATAAATACAAGCATCCTATTCCTTCCATTACTTAAGCGCACACACAGCCTGCCAGTCTGCTTGAATTTGGCTGGAAACACACTTGCAGTTTTTGATGCAGTTTGACATGTTTTTTTTCATTGATAAGTTTTTATTTCAATTTTCAACAAAACATATCGACAACATATGTATTGCAAGGCAATAAAGTGTCAAATATCCGAGTACACAATATGATGGTAGTACAATCTAAGGGCGACATGTCTGAAAAGTGGTGTATCTATGCCAGTTTTCGGCGCATTAAATCAGTGTAAAGAGCGCCTCAAAGTCCGATTCGTTCTAAAATCTGGTGTCAGGAATACCTTAATGCGCCTTAAAAGGTGCAATGCGCCGAAAAAGGCGCATTGCATCAAAAAAGGCGCATTGCTCAACTTGCGGCGCATACCATATCTTTGGTAGTATATGTAATGCGCCTATTGCGGCGCATTGCCCGACAGAGGCCCATAACATATGTAATGCGCCTCAATAGGCGCATTGCGCGACAGGGGCGCACAGTGCAACATATTTAGGCGCATTACAAAATGCCGAGCCCGCCGTATAATGCGCCTAGTTTTTGTGTACGACAGTTCTTTTACATACAAAATATGGCGTCCAAAAGGGTTTAAGCGCAATATAGACCAAAAAACTGCCGCTGGTGAGTTGGGACATGTCGCCCTAAATTTTTAACAGATAATGTTGACAAATTGATTAAAATTGATGTTGCACATACCGGTAGTGCAGACCTGACATAGTTGTCTACAAACAAAAACTATGTAAAGCGAATGTTAAATATCTCGAAAAATAAAAGGCGAACCATTGATAGGGGAGGAAAAGAGGGGAAGGAGAAAGAAGGTAGGGAGGTCTCACCGGTGTCCTAAGATAAAATATTGAAACCTAGGTAATGAAATGGATTTCCCTAAATTGAGGGGAAGGTGTACAAAAAAGAAAATCAAACTTTTAAAGTAGGGGCGGCGTTCATCCATAAGGACCATGGGGAGAAAAATGTGGAGGCCTGCTCGATACGCTAATATTTTTTCATATAAACAGTTAATAGACACAGTTTCAGTGACTTCCATGACTAAGGGGGGATTATTAGTTTTCCAATGTCTGGAAATTTCCCTATTTCTTATCGACGTTAAAAAATTTCTGTTGTTAAACAGAACCTTGGTGTGTCATATCCTTAACACGGCTAGACGGGCCATTGCCAGAGAATTTGGACATTATATTTGGGCAATTTTAGATGTCATTAACAAAATATTCTTCCAAAAATGCTTTACGACCAGGCACTGCCAGAAGATATAAAGGAGAGAGCCCTATGAGCCACATCCACACAAGCAGAATGCAAAAGATATGATAATCCGTGATAATCTGAGGGATGTATAGTACCATCTAGTTAATGATTGTCACATCTGTGTCCATTAGGGCCTCTACGACATCCTCTATCGACAAAAGATGGCAGAGGATGCACTGTTAATTTCCCCTTGCTTTTCTAGACGGAACACAGCCCTAGACATCCTGGTTGTGTTAATTGTATTTCTGACACACCCGTCTGCCGTTGCTGGCCTGGAACTGGTTAATCTGTTAGAGCTGATTGACAGACTTCTCCACCATTAGTCTCTGTCCAGGATGTCAAGGAGCTGGTCCAATCAAGTTTTGGACCGGGTCCCTGTTTTCCTATTTAATACCTCCTATGACACTTGGACCTTGCTGGTGATAGACTTGTCTGGATCTGGTGTGCTCTTTATTTTGCTGCTTCTGGTTTATTGATCTTTTGGCTGCTCTTCTGACTCCTCTCTTGTTTTTGTACCTCCTTGCCTGCTCTGGTTTTGACTCTGTCCATAGTACTTCCCTTTACTGTTTGTTTTTGTCTGTCCTTCTGTGTGCACGTTCCTAAGGTAGGGACTGTTGCCCAATTGCCGCCAGTCATCTAGGGCCAGGAGGACTAGTAGGCAAGGACAGACTTGTGTCCAATGAAGAGCTGCTATCCATTGTTGAAAAGTAAACGGTTTCCCTAAAGAGATCATCCATTTTCACAAATTAATAATTATTAGCAATTATATTGTAGATGGTTCTGGAGTTCTTTTGGGCTTTAGGAAGTGTATTGTTGAGTAAGTAAAGAACCGGGAGTAGAATGTTAAACTTTTTCACAGTAATATTTTATAAAAACAGATAAATTAGGTGGTACAGAAGAAAATACTTATGGTGTAGGATATATTCAGACAGAAGGTGAGGAAAAGGAGCAAATAGTATATCAATCAAATAAGTCTACAATATGTTGTACAAATCATTTTTCCCATTCTGTGAAAGAGATATGAGGAAGTTTTCTATTTAGTGAGTTAATTTTGATAGGACATTTGCTCGGTGTGATGGAGTGAAATGAAGCTATTGTTAATAATGAACACAAATAAAGAGTAGTAGTGAACTGGGACCATATAGGAACGGTTGTTTTATTGGTATTTAGCATCCGAAAGGTCTGCCACCATGGTGGCCCATAACTTATTAGAAGGAGTCCACCAATATATTAATTGGTCAATTTAACTGCTATGTGGTAAGCTTAAAAGCAGGAGAGGCCCACACCCTCGAAGATCTCCTTCTTATGCATAATAGACGATTTTAGGCGAGGGCGTTTATGTTGCCAAATTAAATTGTTCATTTGTTTATAGAATAACAAAAAAGAAGACTTAGGTATGTGGATAAGTAGAGTTCTTAAAAAATATAATAGCTTTGGGAGTAACGAGGAATTATCTATTTTAGAAATTCTGTCTAATTTTCTCTGCAGCATAACCCATAAAAGGATAAAGTTGGTCTTTGAGAGGGCTAAGCACTTTCTGGTCAATGTGTTAATCAAATAGGGGAGAGAGTGGGTAACATAGTCTGCAAACAAATACATTTGGTATTTTCAGGCTATTGAAATCCCTGAGATTGAAGAATCACAGTGAATAGTTTCAATTAGGGGGCAACTTGGGGTTCCATGAGAAGGAAGAAGAGGAGAGGAGATAAAGGACATCCCTGAACCGTACCATCAGTTATTTGGAATGGTTTTGATAATAAACCGTTAGATAAAACTCGAGATGAAGGTGAAATGTACAATGATTGTATGGAGTGGGGAATAGGCCCAAAGAATCCAAACCTTTCAGGAACTTTGAATGCAACAGTCCATTTTATCCTATCAAAGGCCTTCTCTGCATCCAAAGACAGAAGTAGAGAAGGTATCTTATGTGAGTCTATGTGATGGATAATATTGATTAAGCATATGTTGGCGTCGGGGCCGGGCACCCTTTGATGAACCCCACTTGGTTGGCTCTGATAAGCATAGGCAATATATCCACCAAACAATTATCAATAAGTTTGGCGAAGAGTTTCGTATCAGAGTTTAACAATGAGATTGGATGGAAGTTGTCTGGGCATTCGGTAAGTTTCCTGGGTTGGAGAATCGTAATGATGGTGGTTTGTAGCATTTCTGATGGTAAAGTTCCACTTATCATAGCTGAATTACAGAGATCGACCAGATAAGGGTTCAAAATGGGTAAGAATGTCTGGAGGTATTTGTTAGAAAAGCTGTCAGGACCCAGTGCACATCCTCCAACGAGAACAGCACATTTAGCTTTTCAAGAAGGACATGCTGTTTTTCATGCAAGTTTTTTCAGCTAAAGCTTAAGGTGGATCCAGCAGAAAGAAGAATTTTGCCCCCTTTATTCCTTATACACAGTGAAAAAAAAGGCACGAAAGATGTACACTGAGTGGTATGATGAAGCTATAAACATTTAATCATTCGCCTATAATAAAAATGCAAAGTTAATGAGCATGCAAAAGCTTTTGGGCGGGTCAGTGTGATGTAAGGAATCATCAAACGGAAACCCTTTTGCATTGCAAAGTGTTGCATGCTGCTGGGATCTTTGGTTCTACTCATATCAATCCATTAAAGCTATCAGCCACATAGATACTTAACATAAAAGCCATGTTCCTAAGTTTTCTTATCTTTAAGACGCGTCCACTTCATCTGTTAATGGAGGTCTGAGGGATTAGAAACATCCTCAAGCCCTTTTGTTTGGATGTGATCATCTATTAATGGAACTGATTGGGGCTCTGGGACTTGTTGGAAAGAGGTTTATTTCGATTGTATGTAGGCCCATGGGATGTATGAAGCTCATAAGAGTATATATCGGTACAAGGAGACTCCAACAGAATAATCCTATAGTTTAGACATGTCGGAGCTCAGATGAATGGAATGAAATAAAAAGTTAACAACAAATAATGTGCACTGCCGATGACAAACTGGAAAATTATTCCTAAAGATGTGTCGATCTGGCACAAGATATAAACTAAAAACAAAGAGTTTCTCTGGCACCCATGGCCGACTTCCTCAGGTTTACATAAGCAAGGAGCGTCTCAGAACATTTCAAGCATTTGAAACTTGGCGGGATAAGACAGATCTCGGAACGAGACCATCCCGCTCTGGTCTAACTGTCACCCACTGAAATAAAGAATAAATAACATTACATCTTAATAATATGGAAAAACATCCATTGACACAATCATGGTAGTGTCAATGTTTAGCTAACATGTGATTAAGATTACAATAGACTTTAAAAAGAGCTGACAAACAGAAGTAATGTCCAAAAGGCTATTGAGGAAACTCATACTTTAGAAACAGATATGTACGTAGCCTACATAAAAGCATTTAGATGGGACTGCCAGCAAGGTTGATGCAGGACCTGCTGGCAGACTGATGTACTTAAAAATGGTAAATTTATCACAAATGAAAGGATGGTTAGGTTATCGCTAAATAAAAAGAGGATGTACATTATGAATCGGGCAGGTAACATGGGTTAAACTTAAGGCTAGTATATAAATATATATAAAAAAAATGTATAATTCAATAATAATTAACCTATATATTGTATATTAAAATATTTTACAAAAATCAAAATTGTTTTGGTGTAAATAATTTTTTATAATAATATTAGGGAAAAAATGTATTCATAAAGATAAAATAAAAAAAATTAAAATGGTATTTCTATCATAAGAGTATATAAATTCATATACTCTATTGAGTTTTTTTAAACGGACTCTAAAACAAACATATTTATTTTATTAAATAAAACAAGATACCTATATATATTATTTTCTTCTTTAGTCATTTTTATTTTTGGATTGTAGATTTTTTAATTCTGTTGTCTGTACATGATTATGGGGGCAGCTGAGCTGCTTTTAACAGCATTTAAAGAGATGATTTTACAGCAGTTTCATGGACACAGAAGTCTGTGAACAGAGGCAGACCCATTGACTTCTAAAGGATAGTTTTGTAGACATGATCTGTTACCTGAGAAGAAATCAGTATGCAGGGAGGGGGAGAGAGTGACTATCTCCTATTGTGAATGGTGAATTCTATGTTTTATATACACATTGGTGTCACCATTTAGGGATTGTCCCCACGGCACAGGTTTTCACCTGGTTTTACAGTTTTTGATTTTGAAAACCATCTGTAAACCGTTTGTCAACTTTTATATTGGACCTTAATGGAAAACCCGCACAGTGGTCCCCACTGCATGGGTTTTCCTCCCGGTGGACCTAAAAACATTGAGCATGTTCATTCTTCCATGCGGTTTTCGGGCGGAATATGAGGGGGAGGGCTTCTCTCTGCAAACAGCAGAGGAAATCGGTCCCCCCGTGCACATGGCCGCAAAACAGTGCAGAAACGGGTCAGAATTTCCGACCGGTATTTGCACTGTGCCGTGTGAAGGGCCCCTTAGTGTAATCTTGCCTGTACTGATAACATGGAGACCGCTAAAAAGCTTTCTCACAACAGGAAGTGTGAGACTATTATTAATCCTTATGGCCAAAGTGAAAATTGCAGGTTTTCAGGATTTAAAAAAAAAATATTGATAGTGATATGAAAAAAAACACATGAGCAAAAATTCTTACAAAATATGTCCACATAAGAACATTAGTTCATGTCATTGTTGGTGACATAGGTCTTTTTTTATGACATTCCCTTTAAGAACTGAGATGTTTAACTAGATTCTGCTTCTATCACTGACTTGGATTATTAACTTGGGGTGCAGTGCACAAATGAGTGGGATTTTTTTGTATTTACAACACATGGGGCCACATGTACGAAAACTTTCTAGGTCTAAAACTTACTTTGTTGCCCAAAGCAACCAATCAGAGCTCCCCTTTCATTTCATATAGTGCTCTGGAAAAATGAAAGAGGTGCTCTGATTGGTTGCTATGGGCAACAAAGTGAATTTTAGACCTAGACAGTTTTCATACATGTGGCCCATGGTCTTTACCCATACCTATATTTTTATATCATGCAGTACCTTCAATATTTTTCTTGCGTTTGACTAATATGTCTTCCTTATAGAACATGTAAAATGTTCTGTGTCATCACATTTATGGTTATAAGATTAATTGACGTTTGTGTTGCTGCTTACTGACCTTCTCTGGTTATTTTCAGAAGGGTCTTGTATCTATGTGTGGAGTCTTTTGGGGCTTTTTAAATTGCTTTTCATTATGTATTTGTGTGATCCAATAACATTTTTTTGTATTTGGTATTTAAGGTGTGCGCCCTTTATATGTACTTGCTTTGGTTCTTATCTTTTTATTTTTTAATGTTTAGTAAAGTAGTGTCTGTCAGTGAATTTTCTTGCGTGTGACATTTTTAATCTTACTATACCTAGAACAGACTTTAATACACCTCTACATGAATATCATATGCCATTGAGAAAGGTCGCTACTTGACTAAAGTGCCCAGAATGAGAAATTAAGTTGCCACTGTGGGATTGTTTATACTGAAATATATAGTTCGCAATATAATATAAATTTTAAAGTTATGAAAAATAGAGTATAAATTTAACACGTATTTAGATGTGACATTGGAATTTTTTCTACAGGATATGTGACACATTTAATGCCTCATAGCAACATTGCTGAAGAGTGCAGATTACAAGTATATATTGTTGCAATATTTTTGGCTATTAACTACCTACAAAATGCTCTATATTCATTGGATGCATGTGTTATTTATCTTACCTCTCTCATTAACACATGGTTTCCAGTTCTCATCTTACAATAAATGAATCAAAAATCTAAGGCTGCATCATAATATTAAATTACATACTTTACTAAGTATACATTATAAGGTTTTCCCACTTAAATTCACACCCATTTTTGGAAAGACAATGGTAGGTAAGGTACAAAGATTTAAATATTATAATTCTTCACATTAAAAAAGTTTGCAATATAACAGGAGATGTCACCCCATCTCATTATTAGCAACAAGGTACAAAAAATAACATAAAAACTCAAAACTAAAGAATAAAAAAGCAAAAACTAACGATGAAAAGTGGCGACTCCACGCCAGTTTTAAGGTGCATTACATGTGTATAGTGCACCTGAATGAATAAACCTGTCAGAAATATGGCGTCTGATATACCTTGCATAGCAAACTTGATGCGCCTACTCTAGGCGCATAGCATAATTTAGGTGTACAGCATATCATTGCTAGTATATTTGATGCACCTACTTTAGGCACATTCAAATTTGTTGCGCCTGGTGTATAATACGCCTAGTTTTGGTGCACTACAGTTCATTTATATAGATAATATAGAACAGAATATAAAGAGAATAGGGTGCAAAATACATCCAAAAAATGGCGCAGCCCTAATGGGACATGTCACCCTATGTACCTATATTATATTATATTTTATTGGTATCAAAACCTAAAAGTTTATATTATTATATACTACTGAGCTTTCAAAGAAAAACACAAAAAGGACAAGAGAGCAAGATGCCGCTAATGGTCCACAGTCCACTTGTGATAGGTTCAGTCAAGTGTCCACCATCCATTAAAGCAGTGAATTATCAGGCAAGAAAATACATCAAGTGGTCACCAGAAATCAACTAAGCATCTGGATCCCTAGGCACTTTACATAACATTAATAAGTCACAAGGGACGCTGTTAAAATGACACTGAGTTATCAGCAACTACGTAACACTTTATTACTGTCTCACCAGAGACTAAAAACTGCAAGTATCTAACTGAGGGACTGGATAACACGACCATGAGTAGTCAGGGACTGGACACTTTGACTATAAAACTGCAACTAGACACATCAGGGAGCATACAACATGCAAACCTAGCAAAAAAAAATGAGTACAATATAAAAGTCACTAGATCAGCAGAGAATGTACACTATGGGCCACATATATGAAAACTGTTTAGGTCTAAACTCACTTTTTTGCCCATAGTAACTAGTGTTTGAGCGATTCGCGTGGCTATCGAGATCGATCGAAGTAGTCAACTAGTCGGCCCTATCGCTAAATGTTTTTCGATAATGAGCGTCGATTATGAGCGATGACCATTAAAGTCTAATGGGAGAGCAACAACACCTTCAATCTTAACCACCCAAACAGGGCTGGAGAAGCCTGAAATTTAACCATCCCAACAGTCCAAATGGATACGTGCTACATCTAAGGCAACACACTACCCTTAGTTATAAAAGTCACCGAAAAAAAGTCAACAGACCAATCACTATCCTTTCTGTACCACAGCCCTGACCCTAAAACCTGCATCACCCACAATTGAAAATGCCAGAAGGCCGTATGATTTTGAACCATCAACTTACTTTAAGACTGACATTGAATATGCCCTGTCCTGGCCACAGCATGACCCCAAACCTGCATAGACCTCCCAGATTTAAAAACTGCCGGAAATAAGGAGGACTCAGTATCACCACCCATTTTTGTTTTTCAAACTGGAAAATGGGACTATAACCTGTCCTGGGGGGTGTGGGCGCGCGGAGCGAGGTGCGAATTGGGGGGAGGGGGTGCGGCCAAACCTGGCCAGTGACCCCCACATTTAAAAAAGTGGCCGGAAAAAGGAGTCTTTTCAACCACCATTTAGTTTCAACTGAAATTGACTAATACCTGTCTGGTCCCACACGCATGAGCCCACAAACCTTCATGACCCCCAGATTTAAAAAGTGCCAGAAAAAGGAGTCCTTTCAAACCACCATTTTATTAGTTCAACTGGACATTGACTATACCGTGTCCTGGGCACAGCATGAGCCCCTAACCCTGCATGAACCCCCACATTTAAAAGTGCCGGAAAAAGGAGTCTTTCAACACCATTTTTAGTTTCACCTGGACATTGACTAAACCTTGGTCCCTGGGCCACAGTCATGACCCAGGGCCGGAGTACAGTGGTGCGTGAGAGCCCAGGCTGGCGTCGTTCATCTATTAACACGCAGTTTAACAATGCCCTGATGACGCAGCAACGAAAACTGTCGTGCTGAAGCAGAGTGCGGAAAGCGGAAGTTGTGAGAACTCCGACCAGCCTTCCTCAGACACAGTCCATACCTGGGTAGCGCTTGTCCCTCCGTCTGTGTGTGGACCAATTGAGCTTCACTTGGAACTACTGGTGTTATACGCTCCTGTTTACACCCAGGTGGCCCTTATCTTTGCATTCCTTTTTTCCTCATTTTTACTCATACTCAACGTGCTGGAGGAAATGGGTTCTCTTACTTTGTTCTCTGTCCGAGCTCCATACTCCATGTCCTCTGAAATAACCTACATCTGTTCAAGTTTTCCTGTACCTCCCTTGTTACAATTCGAGGAATTTTTTTAACAGCTATTTTGTACATGCAAGTTTTTTTAGTACTTTAATCTAGAAAACACATTTTTAAATAGGATGGAATCCCACCATGGTCTTTGTTCTCTTTTTTTCATTGTATTAAGTGTTGTCTCAATACAGGGGGGGGAAATTTTTTGATAGCTATGTTAAAGATCTTGCAAATACAAAGTCATTTGGCAATATGTGTCCATTAACAGTGTCCTACCTAGTCCGTTTTCTGACAAGCACCATCACCCTTGAGCCACCTTGACAAGTATGTGAAGAACAAATGTCTGGTTAGAAAACAACAGATTTTTAGAATAGGACCTGTATTATACGCTGCATGTCACAAGCAAAATCCCCCAAAAAATTCAAAGCATGTCCCATGAGCCACTTTTGACAATTGTGAAGAACAAATGTCTATTAGAAACAACATTTTTTCGAATAGGACCTGTAGTATTGCTGCATTTCAAAGCAAAATGCCCCCCAGAAATTCAAAGCATGACCCTTGAGCCACTTTGGTCAATTGTGAAGAACAAATGTCTGTAGAACAACATTTTTTATATTTATATAGGACCTGTAGTATTGCTGCATTTCAAAGCAGCATGACCCAAAAAATTATAAAATGACTTCTCAATCCCACTGTTAAAAATAGTGAGGGGAGAAATGCCACTTAGAAGCCACATTTCTGTTTCAAGGGACCATGATTATTGCTGTATCTCACATACATGACCCCCAAAAAAATTATAAATATGACTTCTCAGCCAGTTATAAAAATTGGTGAGGGAGAAATGCCACTTAGAAGCCCACATTCCTGTTCCAAAGGACCCATAATTGATGCTGTATCTCACCGCAACAAAAAAAAAAAAATACCTCAAAACTATTGACAATGCGAAAACTTCTTAAAGATAAAGTGAGTTAAATGGAATACGGTGTTGTCATGAAACAATGCTGTCATTTTACAGTCTCCTACAGCAAAACCAGCAAAATGAACTGTTGGGAAAAGAGAATAAAAAGTGCAGTAAGAAATGATACATTTTAAAAAAAAGTTTTTTCAAGAGGACCATTTCATCGTTGAAAAGGAATTGAAGATAGACCGCAAGCTAATCGGTACCTCGGCAATTTGGGCGGGCCACAACATCAATCAGAGATCCATGCCCAGATTACATCTGATGAACGTCAAACGATCCACATTATCTGTGGAAAGCCGAATGCGTTTTGTCTGTAATGACTTCCTCCAGCTGTGCTGAAAGTCCGCTCAGTATGAACGCTGGCTGCTGGCAGGAAAACACCTCTATGGCTGATGAGCCAGCTCGGGCCATTCGTCCATTTTTGGATACCCATAAGTCTATTGGGTCCAGGGCGGAAACACATCGCAAAAACATCGGTGTTGAGACGCAGATAGTCGTGCACCATGATCTTAAGCTGAACCTGTGGGGTGTTGGATGTGTGCCCTGGCATTGCATGCGTTGGTGAGTGGTAAAACAAAGATTGCCAGAGGTCATCCATTAGCTTCTGCCACCTTGCCCCTGCTGTCTGAGCCGCTACGCCTATTGGCCACTCAACGCTTCACGTCGCTGATGTTGTTCCACCGTGACATTTGGGCGAACGTGAAGCAGATGCAAACAGAATGTCCTCCCAGTTGATCAATCAGCAAGGTCTCCATTTCCATTTTACTCTCTATTGGTGGTTGGAAAAGAAAGTGCTGAGTTTTGTTTTTACCGGGGATCCAGGGGGAGTGGCCACCCAGTAACTGTCGTTCATTTTGATGGCCTTTATGCGAGGATCAATGTGAGAAATGAGCCATCTCCAAAGCACATCATGTGAGAAGATGGAGCCCTTGATTTCCCAGGCCTCTGGGTCGAGGGGTACAGCAAACTGATCTCCTCATCTTCCTCCTCCGCCTCAAATTTGCGCCAACCTCTTCCAAGGCAGGACGTCGGTAACTCCGTCGGTGTCTAGGAATTCCTCCTCCCTCCTCCCTCCTCCTCCGCTGCCTCCGGCACCTCAGCTTCAACACAGCCCTGGACTTCTGAGAAGATGCACCCTGAAGCTGATGCGCCACCTTGCACTAGCTCCTGGAACCCCGAACACTGCCTAATGAAGCCGATAAATTGTGAAACTGTCAGGGCCTTTTGTGGATTTTGACGGAGAGAAAGGCTCCGTGTCGCATCTGTGTCTGGTCCTCCCCCCCTCCTCCGTCCGCTGGCGGGACTGTTGTTTCAGAGTGTTCCAACGATCGTTCCACGAACTAAGATCACCGGCAATGCTCATGCTGAACAATGCATTGTCCCCGTACTGACCATTCTTGTGGCTTCTTCATAACTGGCAAGGATGTGCAGAGCTCTTTTCACGACACCACCTGCCTCCACTCTCAGGTGGTTCAAACACCCCGAGGTCCGTTACCGCTGCTTTCAGCCATGTGTCCCACTTCGTACTGCGTAATGGCATTGCGCTAGCTGCACAATCGCTGGTGTGCGCGTGGTGAGGGGGTGAGGGGGGGGGTGGGAATGTCTAGCGTGGGGGGGGGGCGCGGGGGTGAGCGTGAGCAACAATGAGTTACGGTTGACGGGGAGGCCAAGCTGACAGCTGCAACGCAGCCAGGCCGGGACGAAGCAGGGTGCGAACCGGCGGAAAGTGCAAACTCAGACCTCGAGCCCTTCTTACCAGCAGTCCAGACCCGGGACCTCTTTAGAAAATTTCTGGACGACAGGTTCATGACATGTGCCAGGCAAGGATGGTCTCCAGCTACCGATCTTAAAGGCGGGCCCAGCAGATTTCGCCCATTATCGCACGACCACCTTGCCTGCACAAAGGTCTTGTCACCCAGGCCCAGCTGTGCTTCGGTCTCGTTTGCTTAGAGCCGTCCAACAGCTCCTGACCTGTGTGTGGACGGTCTCCAAGGCAGATTAATTTCAACACGGCCTGTGGTCCTTGGCACGTGATGCCCCACCAGAGGACCTTGGGGGAAAAGAGCCCTGCACCATCCCTGCGGTTTTGAAGAGCGAGCGCCGAGCCTAGAGCCACCCTACACCCCAGAGACATCCACCCAGCTTCACCCAGTGCGGGGAGCTGTCCCACAGAGATATAGCGGCCTTGGCCCGTCGCTTACTAGTCCATGGTGTCGTGGTGTGAGATGACTTTTTCCGGACACAGATGCAGACAACACGCGTTGAAATTTTAGATGACACGTGGCTGGCCAGGGCAGGGACGGCTTTTCTGGCAAAAAGAAATGCCTGCTCGGACATCTGGTTATTGGGTGCAGGCGAGGCCATGACGTGGCGGAACCCATCGGTGTCCACCCGTTAGAACCGGAAAGGCAAACAATTTCAAGGCCAAAAGCCTGGGCCAATGCCGACATTCAGGCTTTTGGCTTTGGGGATGGTTTGGATAAAAGTGTTTCTTCTGCCCAAACCGGGAAACAAAGGTGGCTGCTAGACTGGCCGCTGTACGGCGTGCAGGCGTCAAACTGGGGAAGGAAAGGGGTGGGAGGGGTCTCTGGGGTGCGGTGGTATTTTCGGGACGGGGAGGCCCAACGGGGGGGCGATCCCTATCATGACCCTGAAGAATGGGCAGCTGGGGAAAACGCTTGTGGTGGCGGGGGGGAGGAGGCGGAGACAGAGGGGTGAAGTGGTTGGGGGCCCGGTCGGTTTCCCTTTTTTGGCCAAGGTTCCCTCCATACAACTCATTATTGTTTCATTTGGGACTAGCATTTGGGGTGGTTAACCACTAAGGGTTCTTGCCTCAATTAGGTTTTTACGGAAAGGGGGTATGACACGCTGGGAATAAAGGGGCTTGCTCAAAAAGGCCCCCGACTTAGAGGTCCGGGACCTTTTTGAGGGCGATAAGCGAGAGCGGGTTTCGCTGACCGTGCGGGCGAATCATATCAGGGGACCGCACCCCCCTCCCTTTTTGGGGCGGACCCGTTTTACACACCCACGTCTTCCCCCTCTCCACTGAAAAGGCTCCAAGCAAAATTCTGCGGAAAGACCAGGATGGACCCAATGTCTCTCATCACATCATCAACACGGGTGACTTGGTCGCCTGACTTTCTGCATCCAGAAGCTCGGGCTACAAAAAGGGCACTGCAAGGCGTTCCCCGACCCCCCGGGATTTTTTGCCGATTGACCGGCTTCCTTCACCTCCTCGAGGCATCAGTAACGGGGCGTCAGAGAACTAAATCACCCTCTTGATCTTTTAAAACCCTTCTGCCCCCAACCGCATTTTGTCATCAAAAGTCTTTAGACAATGGGTTTTCCAAGTGGTGGGTACAATTACATTTGGGCTGCTTCATGTTGGAACGGATCTGATGATCGAGACGACATTTGTGGCCCTGACTGCGAGGACAGGGGGGTAAGACTCTAGATCAGGGGTTTCTTAACCAGAGGAAGATTGGCGACGATGTTGTTATTAATTTTACAGGGCCCTGACCCGCGAGACAGGGCCCGCGGTCCTGCAACTGACATCCGCTGGGATCGGTTTGCGCCACCTGGAAGGACACCTTCTTCTACCCTACCCCCATGTGCTACCCCCCTCTTTGCCGCTTACCACCTCATTTTGCTCCCTGTTAAAATATAAAAATTTGAGAAGGGATGGAAAATTTTGGAAAGTCTTTATTAAAAGACGCAAATCAAGCATTTCAAATCCCCTAACAAAACAAAAT
>JAODAL010013984.1:0-89128 GCA_025379985.1 Phyllomedusa bahiana
CCACCCCCAAACACATACATGCCAACTTTTTAGATAGCCAAAAAGGGACACATTTTCAGGAGTGCATTGTATCCCATGATGAAAAATTAAGTAAGTCGTTTTGTAATATACAGTTAGGAAGCAATCAGATACTTTTTACAGCAAGATAGTTTATTGACGCAAATCGATTTCCCAAATGAAAAAGAGAGACATTTATAGAGCTAAGAGGTACAGAGGGACAAGAGTTAAAACTAGGGACTGTCCCTCCACAGGGCAGTATGCAAATGTTACATGTTACATAGATAGTATGGTTGTAAACTACTGTGTGACACTTAAACCCGCTGCCGGGAGGTCCTGGTCTTATTGAGGAGCTATTGAATGTAGATAAACTGCCTTAACTTAATCGCTGTGGATGTGCCTCGGTTCGGGGTTCCTCTCCATTAACCCCTCTTTATCCAATCTTCAACAACATGCAACATCGAGACACCAAAGCTTATTCGAAAACCTTTATATGCAATTCAAGTAGTAAATATTTACAATATTACAGCGAGAAAAACCTGGAGGTACATGACTGGCATGCAGAGTCCTTCCCATGTATAGAAAACGCTGTGGAGCTGTAATCAATCTCATCTAACTACGTTCTACCTCATTTCCCGAAGCTGTAGAGATAGCAGTTGCTGTGGTCAGCAGTCTGGACTTCTGATGGTATATGAGTGTACTACAGGGAATACTTTTCTCTACAGAAAAGCTGATTTATTGTGAAATATACACCTCCTGCTAATATATATTTATATAATCACAGTAATAATAAATCAGCTCTGTAATACGCTCAAACACTACAGATGTTCAGACTGCTGACCACAGACATCGCTATCTCCACAGCCTGGGGAAAGGAGGTAGAACCTAGTTAGATCAGATCACAGCTCATCAGTAAAACTGGGACCTCCCGGCAGCTGGTGTGAGTGTCAGACAGTAGTCTACAACAGAAACATTTGTGGGGCAGGGAATGGTAATTGCTGTAGTGCCTCTAAAGCAGCAGGAAACGGAACTGCTCTGGGACAACTCCGCATGTCCAGGAGCAGTTCTAATACATAGGCAGCCTTACCTCTCAATGGCCGGGGCTGGGATTGAATGCAAATATGCCATAATGCGCGTTCCCGATTCCCTGGCCACAGAGTACTTCACACTGGCACCTCCCTCTCGGCCCCTGAACACAATGCAGAGGTGGCCAGAATCTATAGAAACCAAATAGCGATCTGGGAACTGATAAAAAAAGTATATAAGCCAACGTGCACAAAATTTTTGATAAGTTTATATTAGATAAATACTTCAAATTGGTAAAGTAAAGGGAAGGGATGAACTATCTGTAGTGGCAATACCCCTTTAAAGTTCAGCAGAAAATGTGCAACAAAATAGGCAGGCTGCAAAGTCCAAATTCCAGTCTGCAAGTTTATTTCACAACACATGAAATAATTTTTAAAGTTTGATACACTTCTATGTGCAACAGAAATCTTCAACCAGTCCATCTTGTCTGAATACAACCTTATACTTTCATTAGCCATATCATTCTGTATTGATATTCCAGAAGTGAAACCTATGCTAGTTTTTCAGTATCTGTGACTTGTTATTCGTAAAAAGTGAACTTGATTTTGCATAAATAATACCTTACAATATAAATTATTTATGTAAATATTTACAGAAACCTACTTGTTAACTTTCAGCTATTTTAATGACATGCTACTGTAGTTCATTAGCAGGCATCTGCTGGAAAATATTTGCATATTAGAGAGAAGTATTTGGACTAAAGAGGATATTTTTCATTACTATTTGCTTACACAGTAATTCTCCTGGGTAACAGGTTGTATGCAAAGTTAAAAAAAACTATACTTCCTAAATTTGGCTTATGCCATGCACATAAAAGAAATTTTTAGGATTCTGTTCTTAAATGTCTCATTAAAGAGTGCATGTGACAGAGGACCATTTGGTAAAATCAATGCCGCGTGCACCATTTTATCCTGGGAGCACCTGCTCATACTGACAACTGAGACTGTTTTTTGAAGCTTGAGCCACTTCCCAACAATTTGACATAAATTACATAAAAATTCAGAAATAGGATTGGACCGGTCGGAAGCTCCGATAGGGGTTTTAATCTAAGATGTCCTCATGGCTGCAGTATTGAGTTACTGTACAACATAAAAGATAACCAGCTCACCTGAATAAACAGCCCAAATTAAGAGTTCTCCTTGGGTTCCCGTGCCGTCGGTGCCCGCGCACCAGAAGTATACACAAAGAAAAGTCCAGTGATCAGCACCGGGCCATAGAAAAAAAGGGGGAAAAATTTTTTTGGAAAAAAAAATGCCAATAAGGGAAACGGCATAAAAACACAGCGGCAAAACAAGCAGGAGGTCAGAAAAAACGGTAAAAAACCGGAAGTGACTTGTTTGGGGTAACGTAGCCCTTGTCGTAGCACAGTGTTTAGAAAATCAGCCTTTAAATAAAGTCTAAAAACATAACAATTTTCCCAAAATGGAAACACCTGAAAAAAAATAACCCTTACCTAGAAACGAGACGCCAAACCGCCATGAATAGACCAGGAGACATACAGCCTTTGAGTCTCCACAGACGGAAAGCTGTAATAGTGGAACGCAAATCGCGATCACTATGCAGGAAATCTGGGATACCAAGCAATTACCGGAAGTATCCGGAAAGCGGAAGCGGAAATGACACCGTGGACGCAAAAATGCGCACCACCTGAACAGGGATGGGAACAAATGTGGTCCTATTGGTCTACATGGGAGGGCAGGCGCATCGGGCTAGGACAATGGTAACATAATGCAAAAACAAAAACAACGTCATAGGGCTGATTAATAAAATAGGTGGTATAAAAGATGAAAACATATAAACACCATGCAATAAAAAAAGAAACATACATGACAAATTAAATAATTGGGATAAAACCATTTACATTTCTACATTGCATATGAGTTGGTGAAAACAAGAACAAAAGAAGACCAGAGGAGATACGTATTAATGGAAGAACTGGACTAAATATATATTGTTTAAATATTCAATAAAACTAGAGATTGATATCATAAAAATACTCATGAATACAGGGAAACCCTACCTATATGTGTATACTGCTACATGCATATAACTTAGGTAATGAAACTGATTTCCACTGCGTTGAATTCAAACCGTTGGGAAGGAGCGTGTCACGGGCCTGCGCCGCTCCCCGGCACGCGGGCGCGGCGGGCGCATCCGTGGTCCCCCTCCCGGGATGCCCACCGGGGCCGGTGCCGCGCTGCGCGGGACGAGCGTGGGGGCTGCGTTTGCCGTGGACTTACCTGAACCGCGCTCCTGTGTCCGTCCGCGCCCTCTGCTGGCCGAAGGCTGCGCGAGCCTGTGTTTTTCTAAGGCGCGGCGGCGCGCTCGTTCCCGGGGATTTAAAGGCAAGCGCCCTGATTATTGGCTAATTGCCGGCGCTTCCCCCTACTTAAGGTTACGTCCCACAATCCACTCCTTGCTGGATCTATGTTTGCCCCGTGCCTAGAGGAAAGCGTTCTAAAAGCATACTTCGCCTTACCGTGAACCTGACACCCTCGCTACGTTTCTAAACTCCGAAAACCTCTCGCCTGCCCCGACCTTTGCCTGTCTACGACACGAACCCTCTGCCGCTGCCTTGACTTCTGCCTGCCCACGACTACGACCTATCGGCTTCGATTTGTACCACGGCTGCACCTCGGCTGCCACCGCAAGCAAGTCACGTCAGGAGGGGACGGACCTGGTAGCCTCAGCGCAAGCAAGACCATCGCGCTTGCGGACGGGGGGCTCGGTGAAAACGGGGGTTACTTAGATTCGTTCCCTGGCGTGGCTTAGTATCATCGCTTGCGGTGTGGTCGGCGGAATCCACTACGCCGTTACAGTTAGCTCCAGCCATGGATCCGCCACACGGTGCTCTGGCCAAGCATCGCGGATCTTACGACGTTGTTGCCAGCAATCGCAACAAATGCCATACAAGGTCAGCAGTTGGCCAGCTCTCCGCATCATGATTTGCGTTAGCTCCTCGCATCCCAGCAGCAGTTCCGCTCTGTCCGTGGCTCCTTTCTTTTCTGCAGTTCAGTTGCCACACGTGGGAACCCAAGCTTCGGCTTCCTTACCCTCCAGCTTTGGCCGGGGATCCAGCTTCAGTGTTCAATGCACGTTGGAGTTGATGGCGGATCAGTTTCCGCGGTACGAGGTCCAAGTTGCTTTTGTGGTGAGGTCTACTTTCGGGAAGGGCTCTGCTTTGGGCAACCCCCTCGGGGCAGGAACGACCCTGTGCTGTGGCCCTACAGACCTTTCCTCCAGGAATTTCCGCACGTCTTCGAGGAAGCCGCGCGTGCGTCCCGCCGAGACCGCCCTCTTGAGCCTTCGTTCCGGTGCGAGGTCTTCTGTGGGTGACTATGGGTTCAATTCCGTACCCTGGCCTCGGAGCTCGCATGGAACAATGCCGCCATCTGCGCTACCTTTCAAAAAAGGGTCGGTCCAGCGGGTAAATGAGCTTTGGGCAAGAGGGACTCCCGTCCTCCTGAAGAGTTAATTTTCTTGCCACCCGCATCATATAAGGTTCGCATGAGAGGCAGGAGGGCTTCGCCAAGAAGCGAGGTCTGTCGTCTCGTCGGCGGTTTCAACCTGGCTCCTGGGTTCCAGCATTCTCCAAATTCCAACCGCCTCAAAACCGCAAGGTGGAAAACCGATGGAGTGGACCGGTCCCACTTAACAGAGCAAGAACTGACGTCGTCGTACAGAAAAGCTATGCCTCAATTGCGCCCAGCCGCCCACTTCCGCAGGAAGTTGTCCCCTTCTGGTCCTCAGCCTCCGGGAAACGCTCTCACCTAGTGCGTGGGAGAGGCGGTCCTAGGTGCAGTTTCTTCCTCTCCTACGTTTGATGATGCCAGTGGAGGTGACTTCTGATGCTGGTCCCTGCGTTCCGGAGTTCTTGCCTTCCTGGATTCGGGGTCTGCCGGAACTTATCTTTGCCTCACTGGTACACTTAGGTACCGCCTACCTTGTAGGCCGGCTGGAGAAAAGCCGCTGCTTATCTCTCGGTCAGTGGGAGCTCCTCCACTGATCCATCCAGTATATAACCCGGCTGGTGATCTCCGGTGTGGGGGCTCTACATAAAGAGATGATTAGGTTCCATGTCTTGTCTGTGCTTCCTCCGGCGATTCCTCTTGGGCTCCCTGCTGCAAAGTCACGCCCCTACGCTCGATTGGAAGACAGGTGAAGTCCTGGTTGGGGGACCGGAATGCAGAACGAGGCTTGGAGGTACACGCCCGGTGCCTACCTACTTCTCCGCCCCAGCTGTCAAAGCCTATTGCCAGGACTGCCGGCCGAAGTACCAGAATTTTGGCGATGTGTTCTTCCGAGAATCAGGCTGAGAAGCTAACACCACATCGTCATATGACTGTCCCATAGACCTCCTTCCGGATACAAGTCCTCCAACGGTGGTTGGTTACCTCTCTGTCTGTGCCCGTGATCAGGCCATGTCGGGCTTACATACGGGAGAATTTGCAAAAAGGATTTCAATACGCCAAGTCTCCTCGCCCGCGGGGCTGGCTTTTTTTTCGTCCCGAAAAAGACGGGTCCTTCGGCCATGTAAGATTCAGGGGGCTTGATTAACCCCCTAAAAAGATCCACGGTGAAGAAACCGCTACCTCTACCCCTGATATCGGAGGCTCTTTGAATCGTCTTCGTGGAGCCAAGGTGTTTTCCAAATTGGACCTGCGCAGGTGCCCAATAAACCTCGTCAGAAGGTTCGTGAGATGGGGGGGCGAAGTGGAAAACAGCTTCAACACCCGGGGGGGACGGCCATTTCGAGTATCTCGTAATGCTTTTGGGCTATGCAACGCCCCAGCCGAATTCCAGGTTTTCGTCAATGACTTATTCAGAGTCTTGCTGTACACCTGCGTCATAGTGTACCTGGACGATATTCTGATTTTCTCTCCTAACGCACAGACTCATCGGGTACAAGTACGCCAGGTCCTGCGACGCCTGCGGAACAATCGACTGTATGCCAAGCTGGAGAAATGTCGGTTCCACCAGGCCAGCCTTCCTTTCCTGTGGTACATAGTCTTCCCGACCGGGGGTCTGCAGATGGACCCAGCTAAGCTGTCCGCGATCCTGCAGTGGCCAACGCCCTGTCGGTCTTTCGGGCGATTCAACGCTTCCCTGGGGTTCCCAACTATTCCCAGGCAGTTTTTTCCCCCACTTCTCTTCGCTGGTGGCTCCCATCGTGGCCCTCACCCGGAAGAATGCCAACCCGAGATGTTGGTCCCCGTCAGCTGAGGAAGCATTCTCTCAACTGAAATCGGCGTTTTCTTCGGCTCCTATCCTGGTTCGTCCTGATCCGGATAGGCCCTTTAGCCTGGAAGTGGATGCCTCTTCCGTGGGAGCAGGGGCGGTCCTGACTCAGAAGGGCCCTAAAGGCAAGACTGTTTCTTGCGGTTTCTTCTCCAGGACCTTCTCCGCCGGCTGAACGCAACTACACCATAGGGGATCGAGAACTGCTGGCCATCAATTGGCACTAGAGGAGTGGCGACATTTTCTGGAGGGGGCCCGTCACCCATTTGACTCTTCACGGACCACAAGAATCTTCATACCTCCAGACGGCCCAGCGTCTGAATCCTCGCCAGGCCCGGGGGTCTCTATTTTTCTCTCGCTTTAACTTCAGGATACACTTTTCCGCCAGCCGAGAAGAACGTCAAGGCTGATGCCCTCTCCCGAGCCTCTGACGTCACTGGAGAAGAACCTGTGTCCCAGCACATCATTGCTCCCGAACGGCTTTTCCACGTGGCTCGGTTGGACCTTCGGAGGGTACCCCCCAGGCAAGACCTACGTTCGTCCTGCGCTCAGACGGAGAATTCTGGAGTGGGGCATAGTTCCTTCTCAGGCTGGTCACCCCGCCCACAATGACGAAAGGCCCAACCCCTCATCTCACGGCCGGCGCTACTGGTGGCCGACCCATGCCCAGACGTCCACAAGACTTTGTTCTCGCCTGTGACACATGTGCCCGGAACAAAGGTTTCCACGCCATAGGCCCCCCCTCGGGACTCTTATTCCCCGCATGCCATCCCAGAAGTCCCCATGGACACAACATCGGCATGGACCTTCATTACGGACCTTCCGCCCTCTTCAGGAATACGTCCATCTGGGTGGTCACGAAAATTCTCTAAAATGTCCCCACTTCGTGCCACTCCCGGGTCTTTTCCCCCTCGGCTCCTTCAACTGGCGGACATTTTTTTTCCAACCAAATTTTTTCCGTCTGCATGGATTACCCTCGCATATCGTGTCTGATCGGGGTTGCCCAATTTGTCACCAAATTTAGGCGGGCCCTGTTGTTCTCGCTTAAAAATTAAATTGGGACTCTTTCTTCTTCTGCCTACCATCCCCAGACGAATGTCAAGTGAGAGGGTGTAATCAGAATATTGGGCGAATACCTGCGCCAATTCGCCTCCGGACGCCCGACCAGGACAACTGGGCCGAGCTGCTTCCGTGGGCTGAATTCTCCTACAACCAATCCGGGAACTCCTGATTCACAGGCGTTTCTCCATCCTTGGTGTCTACGGTCATCACCCACGCCCCGCCCCTCTCGTTCCCTTGGCCTAATGACTTCCGATGTTTCCACGGCTGTTGGACCAACCAGTATCTGACATTAAACCATTTGGGCGGGAGACCCGACTTGCCTTAACCCGTGGGCCTCTACCCGCATGAAGACCCAGGTGGCGATCAATAGAAGGAGCCGCCGCCCACGTTCCAGCCAGGAATAAGTTGAGGCTCTCACCAGACACGTACGCCTCAAGGTTCCCCTAGCTACAAATTGGGTCCACGATTCTGGGCCTTTTAGGTGCTCCGTCAGATAAATTCCAGTGTGCTACAAGCTCCTGCCTACACCCCTTCCTTAGGAATCCAACGCCTTTCCCCCTCTCCCTCCTTAAAGCCCTCTGGTCCTGAACCGATTCTCCCAAGGAGCGCTGCTCCATCTCCGTGCTGGAAACTCCTGATGTCTTTTTGAAGTGAAACATCTTAGACATGAAGACGTCCAGGGGTAGCGATTTTTTCTTGTTTGATTGAGGGGCTTCGGCCCGAAGAGAGGTCCCTGGGAACCGAATCCAATATCCTGAAACCCGGCACCCTTATCCCTTAAGTTTTCTACAGCCAAAAAAGTAAGGGGATACCTAAGGGGGGGGGGTAACACTGTCACGGAGCCTGCGCCACTCCCCGGCCCGCCGGGCCGCGGGCGCATCCGTGGTCCCCCTCCCTGTGCCCCCCGGGCCGGGTGCCGCCCGCAGGTGCCGCAGGGGACGAACCGGGGGGCTTGCGTCTGCCGTGGACTTACCTGACCACGCGCTCCCTGTGCCGTCCGCAGAAGCCCTCTGCCGCCGAGAAGGCGCCGGCAGCCAGTGCCCTAAGGCGCTGCGCGCACTGTTCCCGGGGAGATTTAAAGGGCATAGCGCCCTGAAATTGGCTAATTGCCAGGGCGCTTCCCTACTTAAGGTTATACGTCCCACAAATCACTCCCTTGCTGGATCTATGTTGCCCGTGCCCAAGAGAAAGCGTCCAAAAGCATACTCACACGCCTTACGTGTACCAGACCCCCCTCGCAGTACGTCTTCTCACTCCCGAACCTTCAGCCGCCTGCCCCAACCTTCCGCCTTCTACGACCACGAACCTCTGCCGTCTGCCCTGACCCTTCTGCCAGCCCACAACTACAACTCTCGGACGACTATACTGTACCCCGCTGCACCTCGGCCTGCCACCGCTAGCAAGTCACGTCAGTGAGGGACACGACCTGGTAGCCTCACGCCGCAGCAAGTCATCCCGCTTTGCGGGCGGGCCTGGTGAAAACCGGGGGCTCACTTAGATTCCGTTCCCTGGCGTGGCTTAGCTATCATCGCTTGTGGTGGTCCGGCGGATCCACTACCCAGCCGTTACAGTGTGCCCCCTTATGCCATCAAAGTCAGATAGGTGAAGGTTCCCCCTCTGTGATCGGCACCTGTCTTGTGAACAGGCCCCTAAAAGTTTGCACACAACTCTCCGTTTTGTCCTATGAATGGAATGGAGAGTCGTGCACAAGCGTGACCGGCTCTTGATTCTAAGCCAACACTTTCTGGAACCTGTTCCCAAGATAGGTCCGGGTCTCAGTCTATGGTGGAAACGCCCCTTTAACGCTTTACTGGATTATGGAGTTCAAGGGGCCCTCCCTATTGGGTTATTTCTTGCTAAATCCCCACGCTACTAGTAGGACACAAGGGAAGTATTCAGGTTTCAATGTTAATCTATTTTAACAGCTCAAGTTTAACCCCCGCCCCCCTTCTCCACCCCAATTATTTACACTCTGGAGGTGGGGTCGCCCAGTCCTTTAGGGTGCTTTCACACAGGACAGTTTTGGTGCAGTTTTATCTGCGCCCCATAAACTGCCTTTATACCACATCGCTTCTTTCAGTTGTCCTAAATTGTTCTGAAGAGGTTTTCAAGTAAGTAATTCAATGACTGTGTTTGACGTCTTGTGTATTACAGACACACTATTTGATTACTCACTTTTCAACCAGTTTAGGTAAGTTAAAAAAGCTTGCTGGTAATAATGGCAGTTTAATTGGAGCGCACAATCAAAAATTGCGTGCTTTGCACGAAAGCAACCCCATATACGGGTATTAATTGATTCATTCTCATTAAAAGTTCCATCTGTCCTACTAGTACACAAGGACAGGAATACCCTATTGGGCACTGCTGTTAGGACTAGAGCAAAATAGATTAAAGCTAGGGCGACACCAACAACTTTTTATGTCTTCTGTTATAACAACACACCAAGCTTCTACGGTAAACAGATGCCAGGTTGTGTGCGTCCACAGCACCTATAAGGTCCTATTAGGAAGAAACCTAATCATACCATTTGTATCGAAATGTTCGCAGCATATCTGTGCTATTCTAAACTTATTTTTTTAAGCTATGCAGATGTATACCGGCCAAACAGAGGCCAAAAGAGAACACTAAATAGATATGATAACCTAGTGTGTACCTACCCTATGGGGGCTTTTACACAATGCAATTTGGTTCATTTTTCCACTTACAGTACTGCAATGAAATTGCCTTTATTACCAGCAAGCTCTTTCAGTTATCTAAAACGCAGCTGGAGAACCTAAGGGTGCTTTCACACGCACCTGCGTTTTTATGCATTTTTTGGATGCGTTTTTTGTGCCAGAGAGGCACAAGCAAAAAAGCTGTAACATTTCCTACTGTGCAAAAAATGCATCGAAAAACCGCATCAAAAATGCACCAAAAAAAACCGCACTGTGCGAAAGCACCCTCACGTAACACCTTTCCAAACAATTTAGACAGCTGAAAGGAGCTGGTGGTAATAAAGGCAGTTTCATTGGAATGCATTACTGCAAGTGAAAGTGCACCAGATAACACCACAAAACTGCAGTTTGAAAGCACCCTAAGGGTATGTTCACACGACGTAATTGCAGGGCGATTTCGGCACATAATTGCGCTGCAAAAAGCCCAAAATGCACCTTGCAATTACGGTAATTCATAGCTGTCATAGAAAGCTATGAATTACACCCATCTTCCCCGGCGTTCAATACGTGCATACTGTATGCCGGGAGAAAGAAGTTCTACGCGCCTTGGATAACAGCAGTGAATGGGCCCCCCTTTCTCTGCGTGCCATTTAGAAGTACACGCTGGCCAGGGCATACTTCTAAAACACCTGACGTAGTATTGCGGCACATAGAGGGCAATATAGCGTGTGAACATACCGTATCATTGAAAATCAATGTATTCTTCCTATTAGGGTAACAACCTCAACATGCACTGGCTTCTAGAAATGGTGCTGTATTTCCAAGGCAGATTTTATGTCTCCTATAATGGGCAGCATGGAAAACGCCTCAAAGAAGTGATATGGGGTCCGACATGCACAGTTGGTATCTGTTATGTAATGGATCGAGTACCTCCGTTATTTTCCGATCTCTGTTCCTATGACCGAACGTTTAACTGGCAATAACAACGCGGATGTGAACCAAGTCTCATTACCCTTCCCTAATAATTTGTTAACTGCTTCGTTACACTGTGGCCCGTCAGCCCGTGACACTGACTCGAGATTAACGCCACTTACTGGCTTTTAAATATTGGCCTGGATGACATCATACCAAGCTTCGCCTCCCTGTGGAAACAGTCTGTTCCCAGATTGGAGTAACGTTCAAAAGATTGTAATTTTCCTACATCCACCACATCAAAAGGGGTTGCCAATATTCACCCAAATCTGGGACAACCTCTTTTTAGCGTGATCTCAATTTCTTCCACTACTCGAGTCACTGAAATAATTATAAAAATGGTATTTTAAAATTAGCAGCAGAGTAATCTCCTGTATCAAGCTTTTTATCAACCCATTGAAATGTAACACTGGCCTGTTTTCACAGCTGTTGCAACTATTTGGGATCTGGACCAGGGACCTTGATCTGGCCAGTGCAGTTTACTTTAGCTTTTTACAAAAACATTTAAACTTTTTTTTTAAACCCGGATCTGTTGGGGGGAAATTAAAGTGGAATCCCAAGTTTTTTGTTGTGGTTTCTCACGCAAGAAATTTTTAAGGTTATTTCCAGGCTTAAAATGGCCCGTTTTTTGGTCCTAATTACGCCGGATGGTCAATTCCGGGCCAAAAGGGCCCATTTTGGAAAATCCACAGTTTCATAGAGAACTATGGTTAGGTTTCCTCTCCCCCCGGGTACGCCGGGGGGGGAGATAATTGACATGTATTTCTGCGGCTTTTCGGCCGCAAGCAGGTGCCCTAGGGGGCCGGAAAAGTGCCGGGCCCCCCACTCGCTCCCCCGCTCCCCCCCCCCCCCCCGTCCCCCGGGCGTAATTGGGGGGCAAAATTTTTACGCCCCGCAGTTAACCCGTGTGAACATACCCTTGGGTTTGGGTTTGCATGGTAAGGGAACAATACTGGTCGGTTTATGCGATGGAAAATTTTTTTTTGGGGAAGTCCCCCAGGGCGGGGGGGGATGGCTTTTTTCCCCAAGAAGGAGAAAAGCCCCCCCCCCTTTCCTGCAATTTTTGCCCAAAAAAAGGTGGAAAATGGCTTGAAATTTTTTTGCGGACAAAAAAACGCCGGCGGAAAACCGTGCAGTGGGACTGCTGCAGGGTTTTCCATAGGACCTCATTGTGCTCATTTTCGGACAGTTTTTCAGGCGGTCTAAAAACCGAAAACCCGCCTGAAAAAACGCCCCAAAAAACCCGTCCCAGGGGGACATGCCCTTAACGCTTTCACAAATTCAGGTTTTTTTAATTTTTGGAAGCCAAGACAGGAAGGGCTCAAATGAAGGACACAAGGAAAGAGTGAGACTTCTCCTTGTTTTAAAACCATGCTCAGTTTTGGCTTCTAAAACTACATTTAAAAGGCTGAATGTGTGAACGGAGCCTTAGGCTGGGTGTACACACTGTGTTACTGCACGCATTTTTTTAATGCAGTTGGTTTTGTAATTAACTCAAAATTGAACACAGGTAAAAAGTAAAATTTTTTTTAAAAAAAAAATCATTGTTTTTTTGAAAAATACATACGGTTTTTAATTACTTGCAACGTGCAGCTGAAAAATGCAACGTGTGAATGCAGCCTTAGGAATACACTGTAGAATCGCTGCAGCACCAAAGATTTTCCAGTAGCTTACCACAAAATTGGGGTCCCCTTAAAAATAAAATTCCCGAGATTGCTTTCCATATTGTGTTTTTGCAGGGGGCCCTTGCACCCGCAGGATTTAAATCCTTACGGTGTAGTGTGTTGCTAACAAAACTTTGTGACTGGGGTCACTGCTCTATTAGGTCATTGACCAGGTCCCCCCCATTAGTTTGTTGATTCCCTGATTTTTCCAAAATCCTTACCTACGAGGCAAATCTTAATGACCCCCAGATGAGGAAGATTGACTTCATCTTGGTTTCTTCCATTTTCTTATGATTGGCCAACAGTTTTTACCTTCTCCCCAAGCTGTTGTATTGCCCTGTACCCATCCCACCCTTGTGCAGGTCAAATTTTTTGCCCCCTGGTGCCCCTTAGACACCATTGGTCTTGGAAATGGTGGAGAGGTTGAGTGTGATTAAATGTGGGAAGGGTGTCTTTAACAGAAAACAAGTTAAAACAGGTACAATTACAGGTAATAGCGCAGAGTAGAAGGGCTCCTAAAGAAAAATAACAGGCGTCAGACCCCGAATTATTGTTGGTTGGTAGGTGATCAATACTTATTTTTGCAATAACATGCAAATTAATTATTAAAAATCATACAATGTGATTTTTGATTTTTTTTTTGATTTGTTTTCACATTTAAATTTTACCGACGATAAAAAATTATAGAAACCCCTCATGCCAGTTATCAAATTTTTTTAGTTTTTTTCCCCCCTGTATTTTTTCCCTTAACCGAGCATTCGTTCCAGGATGCAAAAAACGTTACAAGGAAAAAATACAGGGGGGAAAAAAATATTTTCACCACCAATTTTTGCAAGTTCTCCCCCTTAAAAAAGAGAAGGCCCGTAATTGATATCATAATAGATCTCAACTAGAAGAACAAATCCCAAAAAAAATGTTGATTTCAAAGAATTTTTTTTTGCAAATTATGGGATTTGGTCCCCCACAAAAAAAGCAAAATTTTTGGCTTCAAGACCCGTAACTTCTTTTCTTTGGAGGTCCTCTGTTCCCCCATTTACCTGTACAAAGGCACTGTTTGAACTTGTTAAAGCATAAAAGACACTTGCCCCCAAACCCAAAGTCACACTCCAAACTCCACTATGGGGAAGCCAAACGCTGTGAAAGGGCACCAGAAACAGAATTGTAGCTCTGCACCCGGTGGGGAAAATGAATCTGCAAAAGGCAAGTAACGCAGGGGTGGGGTCCCCCGGGCCAACGCAAGCGGTGATACTAAGCCACACCAGGGGGAACGGAGCTAAGTAGCCCCGGTTTACCCGGCCCCCGCAAAAGGGGGTGGACTTACTGGGGTGAGGCTACCCGGTGTTACCCCTGACGTGACTTGCTTTCGATGGCGGGGGGGGTACACGGGTAAAGACTAAACCCAAAAGGGGTAGCGGGGGGCAGGCCAAGGTAGGGCAGGCGGGAGAGGCGTGCAAACGGGAAGGTCAGGGCAGGGGCAAAAGGGAAGGGCAGGGAAAGTAAGCAAAGGGGCGGAAAACCGGGAATAGACAGAACTAAAAATCTAAAGCACGGGAAGACACCAAAAAAGGCAGAGATGCTGGGGGCGATACCTTATTAGGACCAGGGGCCGTCAATACCCAAATTTAAGGCGCGCTGGCCCCTTTTAAAAACCCAACCAGCCGTCGCGGGCCTTAAGCAAGCGGTTTTCCCGCGGGGGGTCCCCAAAACGAAAGGAGCGGGGACTGGGGAGTACGGGGTTTCCCCCCAGAAAAGAAAAAAGGGCAAGGGTGCGGGCAGGGCCCCGCCCCGCCCGGACCCCTAAGGAGGGGGACGGGCCCCCGCCAACCCCGTGACAGGCAAACAGCTTTTGGGTGAAAAAATCAACTGTGGGGGAATAAAAGAAAAAAGGAAAAAAAAACGACAAGACCACTGATAAACTCCTTTGTTGGGGGTACGAAAGATTCCCCCCCTGGGGGGCAAAATGACACAAGAACGGGACCAAAAATCCCCGAACCACAGGGGGGACCCAGTGAAAGAACTGCGGAGGCGGGAAAATTAACAAAGGGCCATCAGTAAACACAATCTGCCCGGGTCAGATCCTGCAGTGCCAGAGTGTCCCCCCCTTAAACCAGACATGTCCCGGGCCCCCCTTTAATTTGCTGGGGCATTTGGGTGATCCCGAAGAGATTGGGAGAATGTCATAGGGGAGATGAAACCCAATAAATTTTTGGTAAAAAAACAACTGTCGTATTGGAGGAAGAGAATGCAAATTTTCATCCCAAAGAAACACCATCCCCTGTGACGCATGGGGGTGGCACATCTTTTCTTTTACTTTTCTCGCAAAAAGGACAGGGCGACTGATCCTTGTACATGAAAGAATGAATGGGGCCATGTATTGTGAGATTTTGAGTGCAAACCTCCTTCCATCAGCAAGGGCATTGAAGATGAAACGTGGCTGGGTCTTTCAGCATGACAATGATCCTAAGCACACCGCCAGGGTAACGAAGGAGTGGCTTCGTAAGAAGCATTTCAAGGTCCTGGCCAGTCTCCAGATCTCAACCCCATAGAAAACCTTTGGAAGGAGTTGAAAGTCCGTGTTGCCCAGCGACAGTCCCACAACATCACTGCTCTAGAGGAGATCTGCATGGATTAATGGTCCAACATACCAGCAACAGTGTGGGCCAACCTTGTGAAGATTACAGAAAACATTTGACCTCTGTCATTACCAGCAAAGGATATATAACAAAATATTGAGATGAACTTCATCATCACCACCATTTCCACCATCATTTGCAAATAAATTCTTTCCAAATCAGACAATGTGATTTTCGGGATTTGTTTTCCCATTTTGTCTCTCATAGTTGAGGTCGAACTATGATGTCAATTACAAGCCTTTCTCATTTTTTTAAGTGGGAGAACTTGCACAATTGGTGGCCGACTAAATACTTTTTTTTCCCCCACTGTGAACATACCTTAAGGCACCAAAATTAGTGTTCTCCAGTGTTACACGGTGTCTTTTAGATTGTATTTTGGGGTGTAATTGCACTGCAATATGCTCCAAAATATGGCCTGTAACTACGATTTTTCAGAGCTATGAATTACCTCTGTCTCCCCCGACGCATATTGAGCGCCATGTCATTTCTTCCCAGCATTTACGCGCCTGGCATAATAGAAGTGAATGGGGCCGCTAGCCAGCACGTACTTTTAAAACACCAGGCGCACACAGGTGCAGGTTATCATGTGGACATGCGTATTAAGCAATGATCAAGCTGGATATTACTTTGTATTTTTAATAATATGTACGATATAACAAATTGACAATACGTCTAAAATGCATAGTAACAGGTGGAATACTTATCACGCCAATGTGTAGTCTTGCTTGAAAAAGAAGCTTAGGCTTCAAAGCGTCGCACGGGTGTGCGGACGGCTCCGAGTCTCCAGCTATCCCTCTTCCAATTGTTTTAAAGTTTATACAAGATGGACTACGCTTTGGTGTGATAAGTATTCCACCTGTTGCTATGCATTTTAGACGTATTATCAATTTGTTATATCGTACAAATTATTAAAAATACAAAGTAATATCCAGCTTGGTCATTGCTTAATACGTATATTTATGTGAGGCTTGGGAAACCCACAGAAACCAGCAGGGTGGATACTATCAAACAAATGGGGATATTGCTAAAATATATCTTGTGGACATACCCTTAAAGGTTGGAACCGTTTTTGAGTATGTTTGGGGCGCTGATTCTGAAAATGACGTCCGTTTTCCCCCATCAACTCTGGTTTTGGAGATCGGGCATTGCCCCTTACCAAGTATCTGCTGCTGAAAGTAGTGGTCACTCAATACTGTACTAAAGAAATGTTGGAGATTCATGTGAAACAGAAAAGACATACATTTTAGAACATTTAAAGAACACAAGCAAACAAAAACATGAATGTGCAGGAGCGAATCCAATTCTATTCATTTCACAACATACTTATACACAAATGAATCACAAGAACAATGTAGAATCATGGAATCAACATCTCAGAAACTGGAGCTGCAGGAACAACATGGATGAGCCCTCGCGGGTAGGGTCCTCTCTCCCTCTGTCATGCCAATTGTCATTATCCCTTATCACTGTACTCGTTTGACTTATGTAATGTATGTAACCCCCTCGAATGTACAGCGCCCTGGAATCAATGGCGCTTTAAAATAAATAATAATAATAATAATAATAATGAGATTTTCAGACTCAGCAGCACTCAAATACCCAAAATAAGGTAAAAATTTCTAGTCACCTCAAAAAAAAATAATAATTTCTCCCTCCAGTGTAATTAGTGCATGGCCCATGTTATTTTTTGAAAATCCAAAGTTCTTGTTTTCACACTGGACAGAATTGTTACAGAAAGTTTCTACAGGAAAATCTGCAGCAGTACATCTGTAACAAATTGTGGGGATTTGCTTGCAAATTTTCAAACAAGTTTAAAATAAAAAAAATAAAAAATGTTTTACTCACTTCCCTTGGCCCCCAAATGGTACCATGTTTCCTGTAGCCTGGTCGTCCCTGTGCAGACATCCAGTGATGACACCACGTCTCATGTGACCAGCTCAGACCTGTGATTCTTGAGAATAGTTTTTTGTTGTTTATAATTTGGACTTTGAAAACTTTTTTTTTTTAAATAGCCTTTGTCTAAAAGCCGTTTTTTATTCTAAAGCTATGTTGACACGGGGTAATTTTGGCGCGCATTTTGCATTGTATTTGCGCTCTAATACGAGCGAGATGCACGCCGAAATTACGGTAATCCATAATTCTCATAGAGAACTATGGATTACGCCTCCTGTCCTTGCGTGTACAATACGAGATAAGTGACATGTCAATTACTTGCGGCGAATACACACCGCTAGTAATGCATGTCAATGGGGCCGACAGTCTGCACTGATCATCACGACTCCCAAAGCACCTGGTGTAATTGCAGCCGTACTGTACGCGCCGCAAGTACACCGTGTCAACGTAGCCTTAGAACTTTGCGGATTTCATTGCAGTTACAAGTGGAATCCTCAGCAAAATCTGCAACACCTGCCTTTTGTTGTTGATTTAGGTTTCCCCATTGAATTCAAGGGCGATGATCCTCAACATTTACACAACATACAATGACATGCTGCAAACTGAAATGTGCACCCCAAATCAATTTATGTGCAGACCTGAGGCGGATTTATTTTGCAGTGTGTAAACGATATTTCTTCAAAATCCTATTTACTTTGCTGCTACATTAATATGCTGTGAAAATATCCACAGTGTGTACGCTCAACGTGAATCTCAACCTTGGAGTATCAATTTAACCTTAAACTGGGTTCACATGTATCAGTCACATTGCATCTGAGGTCCAGCTATCACGCGGGAGAAACTGCACTGACCTGTTAGTGTGTTCTTCAAGATGACTTCAGCTTCAAGGTATTTGGCTGGTGTTGGCCATAATTGTACTATGTTTAAATATCCGGCCATTAACAAGAAAACTACTTGAAGCTGTAGTCATCTTGAAGACCGCACTAACTCATGGGTCATTGAGATATATTAGGTTTGTCATTGCCCTACTTCAGCCCCTAAAGTGACTGGCACCTGTGAGCCCAACTTTAAAAGGACATTTCCATCTGAAGGGAGTATTTTTGTTGAAACCAATATTCCTGGAAAACTATTTTTATTTTTTTTTAGAATTTTTGGTCATTTTTTTTTTCCGGTGTCCTGTGCAATTAAAAATTACATTAGAAATCTTGTGCTTTTCTAGTTGTGATTACTAAGATGATAAACCTCCTGGCATGGCAGACAAATTTCATTTTACTGTTGGTGCTGCTTATCTCTTTGTAGTGTTGTTACAAATAGTAAGTAATGACAATCATTTCTCTGTTGTTCTCCCCATAGGGATAGATTAGACTAGATCTATGACAAGTACATGACAGGATAATGGGTTAATTTTTTCCTGCACTGGGGAAGTTTCCAGCTTTCCTCATACTGATCAGGTTCTGCTGATAATAATTACGGGTAATAGGAGAAAGAATCACGGCACTCACGATTCATAGTATAAAAAGATTTGCTTTATTCCGGCACTTCAATTCGTGGAGGGGCTGACATGTGAACACATCCGACAAGACGGCCACGGCTTGTTTCGCGCTAACTAGCGCTTCTTCCTGGCCTCCTGATAATAATTACCACTTTCAACTAGGCCATTAGGGTGTTTCACATGGTGCGATTTTTTGGTGCGTTAATTGCTGTGCCTTTCTGCACAAAAATGCATCCGAAAAACGCATCAAAAACGCATGTGCGTTTTTTGGATGCGTTGTTTTATGTTTTTTTTTGTGTAGAAATGTGCAACAAATAATGCTGTACATTTCTGCACAAAAACGCATCCAAAAATGCACCAAAAACACATCTCCGGGTCAACGGACCCTTAAGGTACTTTCACATGGTACGGTTTTGGTGCATTTTTTCACTTGCAGTACTGCACTGCAGTTACTATGCTTTTATTACCAGCAAGCTTCTTTCAGTTACCTAAACTGTTTGGAAAGGTGTTACAAGTGAATAATCAACTACTGTGTTTGAAGTCTTATGGATTCTAAGCACATTAATTGATAACTCAATTGTAACACCTGTAGCTTGCTGAAATGAAGGCAGTAAAAAAACGCACTAAAACCGCACTGTGTGAAAGAACCCTTAGAGAACACTTATCTTGGGGTATATTTTGTGCTGAAATAAAGAATAGGACAATAGGCTTCAAACAATGTTCTATGCAGCACTCATAAATTCCAATGTAAAATACACGCCGTCATTCACACGACGCATATTTTACAAGTGTATTTGTGACACATTTTTTGGGACTATTTCACGTGTGTAAATTTAAGTGCCTTGTCGATTCTTCAGGTCCTTATGTTAGTGAAATCCCTAAAGAAACAATGAGGAGAGCTAATTTCGGCGCATAACAGCCTCAAAGTATGCTCCACACTTTTAAAAAAGTACACTTAAAATTATATCCCTAATCAGGCACATTTCGAAGCTCATTTTGAAGCATAAATTTACACTTCAAAATTATGTTGTTATGTTGTTCCAGAAGAGAACCATCAAGTGGTCTTCACTGCTGTGCTATCAGAGAAAAAAATCCATATACTAGTAATAATGACTATTGCTTGTCAACATGTGAATTTTTTTTGATGGTAGTGTCCCTTTACAGTGTATTCACATGGTGCAGCTACGTTGCTCTTTAAACCACATCAAAACCTGAAATGAAAAACTCAGCACTTTCATCATAATTTGCTGTGATTTTGCAATGCAGTAAATGGCTATTCAGTTTTCACAGGTGAAACTTGCAAAATAAATGTGCTTTACCTGTAAGAACCACACGTCTAATTATTGCAAAACTGTAGCATCGTTAAGTCCACACCACAGCTTTGGCACATTTTTCCGCTCAAAAAAAATTAGCATGTTCATTCTTTTTGCTGTGGAAAATCTTTGCTGGAGTTCACGGTGTCAAATATAGCGAGAATTGACCGCTCTAGTGAATGGGCATCTTAACATGTGAGAATTTCTATCCAACGCAGAATCCACATTGAATTCCTTCATAAATTGCAAGCAGATTTGGACACACTGAGTGTTTTGGCATCCACTTAGCAAATGAGGTTCAATGTGTATAAATTTAAAGTTCTGCATCTTGATACTAATAATCTGCAGGCATCATATGTCCTAGAAGTCAAAAAAAAGTGAGAACTGCAGGTTGAGAAAGATCTTGGCATTATTGTAGATTATAGATTACAGAACAGCACAAAGATAATCAGCTGCCTCTAAGGTCAGCAGGATATTGGCGTGTATTAAAAAAGGCATGGACTCGCGGGACAAGGATGTAATATTACCGCTAAATAAAACATTGGTGTGGCCTCACTTGGAATATGCTGTTTAGTTTTAGCTTTAGTTTATAGAAAGGATGTAATGGAATTAGGGAGTGTGCAAAGACGAACAACCAAACTAATAAGGGGACTAGAGGATCTTACTTATGTCTCCTCATAACTAAGATCCTCTAGTCCCCTTATTAGTTTGGTTGCTCGTCTTTGCACTCTCTCTAGCTCCATTATTACATCCATCCTATAAACTGCTTAAAATAATTGAACTTATTTAATCTTGAGAAAATTACGGGGAGACATGATTAATTTATATAAGTACTGTATATAAATGGCCCTACATAGAGTATAGGGAAAAGCTAGTTAATGTAAAGCCCCCTTAAAAGACACGGGGGACATTCCTTTCGTCTGGAGAAAAAAAGATTAAATCTCCAGATGAAAAAATGCTTCTTCACCATAATTGTGAATTTATGAAATAGCTGCCTGAGGAGCTGGCACAGCAGGAACAGTTGAAGGTTTCAAGAAAGGCTTAGATAACGACCTAAAACTAAAAAATATTAATACTTAAGTAGCCGTATAAAATTCTAGATCCAGTTTGGGATCAGAAATGAAAAATTAAATTAGGGCAGATTGATTCTTGCCTTACAGGTTCTTTATCAGTAGGGGAAACAAAGATTAAAAATTCCCTATCTCCCTCCCTTCTTCCCATCCACATCTTTCCCCACCCTTGGTTAAACTTGATGGACATAAATCTTTTTTCAACCGTTCTAATTACGTAACTATATCAAAATCTGTCCTGTGAACCTACCCTAAATATGTGACAGATTTATCAACACTATGATAAATGTAGAGACTATCTAGTCTAGGTTTACACTAAGTATTAGACAGTTCTGATAAATCTGCCCCATTGTGTGAACCAAGCCTTAGGGCTCCACACAAGCACAGAGATTGGAGCCAGCCATTGAACAGCCTTGTACATAAGCTTTTACTTATATCAGCCAGTGGCAGAAACAATAGTTACCTCTTAACAGCAAAGGGTTTCGTCAGTGAGATATTTATGGCAGCATAAAAAATGTTTCTATCTGTCTTTATATCAAGAATACATTGTCTTATGATTATCTCTTACATGGAATATTATATTTGGCGAGCAGCGATATGCTGCAATCCAGGGTGTTTGCTTAAACATATTAACGTCATTGAAACTGATTGCAACATTGGATTTTAGGGAGGATTGTCCTTCCTAACTCAAATGACTGGCAGCAGATGTGGGCAAGGCAAGGTGGTGACTTCTGCTCCTGCTCTTATAGGCCACTGTAGCCACAGCCTTTTTTCAGAGCCATTTATATACACTTATGCAACGACTGGTGACAAAGGTCACCTCTCCTGACATGAATCAAGCTAAATGAGCTTAGCACAGGCTGAAACCTGGAACAGAGACTATACATGCTGTATCACAGAGGACATTGCCTATTCTTCTTATGTTACAATACAAACCCTTCTAGCTGTAGTCAGATAATGAATTGTGACTAATTAGATCTCAACTAACCTGCAAAATGGCGTCTATGGTTGCTTCGGGCAACCTCTTTAATTTGCACCAATTTTGATATCGGAGGTAGATAGGTCATTATAACTATGCAAGGCTGTAGCCAGACTATCCAAGGAACATGATGAAGGTGCAAAATATATATTTACATAATTTGTAAGGCTGAAAAAAAGATATGTTCATATTGTGCTATAATGTTGATCCAGAGGAAGGCAAAATAAAGCATGAGGTAGAAGCCAATTGTCCTAATTTTAGGGAAAGAAATCCTTCCTGAGTCCAATCTGAATCAGAATAAATCCTTGGATAAATGCCTTTTCTCCAGAATTCTATAACTTGTTATATTATTGCTCTCTAGAAATGCATCCAAACACTTTTTGAACTCTGTTAGTGAATTTACTATTACAAGTTCCTCTGGCAGAGAGTTCCACAGTCTTACTGCTCTTACGGTAAAGAATTCCTTTCTATATTACTGTAGAAACCTTCTTTCCTCTAGACTGGAAGAGTCATAGAAATGCAAAGAAGTGGTCATCTTCTGGCTCCATCACACACTGATGACCGCTTCATTGTAACCAATGCCCTGCAGAACCGGATGATAAATGCCACACAACTCCGGACATGTTTAAGGGAGGCGAGAGGCAACCAAGTGTCACGTCAGACCATTCGTAACCGTTTACATCAGCGTAGTCTGCATGCTAGAAGACCTGTCTACACCACCAGGCACAGGCATCATCGTCTGGCATGGTCCAGGAAGTAATTATGCTGGACTTGCCTGGAGTTGTGTGGCATTCATTATCCGATTCTGCAGGGCATTGTTTACAATGAAGCGGTCGTCAGTGTGTGATGGATCCAAATGAGAACCACTTCTTTGCCTTTCTTGGAGTCCTCCAGTCTCTCTGTATATCTGTCGTAACCTGCTGATGACACTCTGTGACACTCTAAGCTCAGCAGCTACTTCTGTCTGAGAGCATCCTGCTTGAAGCCTCACAATGGCAAGGTACTGCTGATCAATTGGACCGTTTGGGCATGTCCCCACGACACGGGTTTTCGGACGGTTTTTCAGACCGCCTGAAAAACCGGCCGAAAATTAGCACAATTGTGCTCTATGGAAAACCCGTGCAGCAGTCCCCACTGCACGGGTTTCCCGCCCGGCGGTTTTGCCGCCGGCAGCCCGGCGGCAAAACATTGGGGAAGCACCTTCGTCCGTCCGGGTTTCGGACGGACTCTGTGCTTCTCACTGGGAGGGGGAGGGCTCTTCTCCGCTCATCGCGGAGAAAAGCCGTCTCCCCCGCAGCCGTGGGGACGGACGCAAAACAGGACAAATACCGGACGGCAAACCGGACGGCATTTGTCCTATGCCGTGGGGATGCGCCCTTTAAATCCCAATTCAAACTGATCCCCTAAAATTATTGGGTGATTCAGGGATCAAACACCTGGGAATTTTGCCTTTAGGCTTCATGTTAGAGATCAGCAAGTTGTGCAAAAAGTACTGAAACACTGGACAGTTGGACATGTGCATTCCAAAGGGAAAAGATGGTCTCATTTAGTTCATTTAAAATTTTTTTACAAAATTCTGAATAGTGTATAGATGTTCCACCTTATTCCAGTAACAGGACGACTGATAGTTCATGTATGAAAAAAAAAGTCCCCTGATCAGACTTTGAAAATAAATGTGCTTTTCCTGCAGTTTTCTGTCTCACCCCAGAGCAAAGCTCAGTGTTTTTCATCAGCAACTTGGAAATAGTTTGTTTTTTTCATTCTCTCTCAGTAGCTTCTGTTAACTTTGGTGAATAATTAGGTTCATTGACTCAGAAATCATAGGTTATATTTCAATGAAATGATGACACTAGGGTTAGTGAAGCTAAAGCCCGGACATAACAGTTACGCTGGGTTCAGTATTTGCAAGTAGGGCTAAAATTGTGCCTAAATGTAATTTTTCTGGTTGTTAATAACTACTCAGCTTTGCAGGTAAAATCAGTTTTATTGTAGGGTCTGATGGTGCATAATTCAGGCCATCTAGTTTTGTGAGCTGTATGCTTGCAAAATCAAGTGGCCAGTAATGATATTTAATTAGATTATTGGCAGTACGGTTTTGCAGGTATACGGCTTGCAAAACCGTACAGGCATCAACAATCATGGTGTCACGGGCAACGGTAGTGGATCCTCTGGACCACCGTAAGCGATGGCGTAAGCCACGCCAGAGAGCGGAATCTAAGAAGGTCCCGGTATTCACCAGAGCCCACCACAAAGCCGGATGGACTTGCTGCAGCGGATTACTACCAGGTCGCTACCCCTGACGTGACTTGCTTGCGGAGGCAGCCGAGTTGTAGCGTGGTACAAAATCGTAGGGCAGGCTCGTCGTCGGGGACAGGCAGGAAGGTCAGGACAGACGGCAAGGTTCGTGGTCGTGGACAGGCAGGAAGATCAGGGCAGGCGGCAAGATTCGTGGTCGAGAGACGGAGGCAAACGGTACGGTACACGGTAATCAGACAAGACTTCAGGAACACTTTCTCAATAAGCTAATGGTACTAAAGATCCGGCAGGGTAACCAGGAAGAGGCAGGCTTAAATAGGGACAGCGACCGGCAATAGCAAATTACCGGTGTGCTGGACAATTAAATTTAACACTGCCGGCGCGCGCCCTAGGGAGCGGGGCCGCGCGCGACGCGGGACAGAGACTACAGGAGCATGGTCGGGTAAGTGTACAGGGGGACATGCATGGGAATGAGCACGCCCGTGACGCGGCATGCGGGTCGCGGCGCCGCGGGGCACGGATGCGCCTGCGACCCGGGATGAGGGTCGCAGGGGCATCCTTGACACATGGAAGCGCTTATACATGTGGCTTCTAACTGCTCCGTGGCAATCTAATTTATGCACATCAGGCGCTTCTTTTACAATGGCTGTGGGCACAGTAGGTAAAGCCTTAGGCCTGGTTCAGGTTCCATTTGGAAATTTAGTCACAAGTTCTGTTGGAAATTACAAAAAATATAGCGCAGCAAGTTCTGCATTATTTTCTGTCAAAACAATGGACACTATAGCGGAAATCAGACAGACCAATTGTAATCTATGGAGTTCAATGGGCGCCGTTGGTGTCAGTTGTGAGATGGGTTTGTTTGGGTCTGTTTGCACTTCTGTGGCAGAGGTTCCAACGCAGATGTGAACCAGACCTTAGCTTTAAATGCGGGTCATGTGTTATTTTACAATTAAGGGTAGGTACACACAGGGCCGTCTTAACAGCACTATGGGCCCCTGGGCAGAGAGGTGTACTGGGGCCGCCCCTCCCACCCTATCAAACCCACCCCCCCCCCCCACCACAAAAAAAAATAAATAAAAATACTCAAAGAAACAAATATAAACATTACCAGCTCAGGTCACTATTACATGACAGAGACCACAGCGCTAATCAAATATAGTAGCAAAATAACCCCTGACACCAGGGACTCACCGGAGGCGTCCTGTCTTTTCAGTCGTTCTCTGAATCGTTCTTTTTCCCTTTTCCTTTCCACCATAACCACTTCTCCCGGCCGCCACACGGCCCAGCAGAATGTTAAGCAAAAAAAACTCTAGTAATACAATTAGTAATTAGGGCAGGCAGGGCCAGTATATAGCCAGGCAGGACCGATATATAGACAGGCAGGGCAGTATATAGCCAGGCAGGGGCAGTAAATGGGCAGGCAGGGCAGTGTATAGCCTGGCAGGGCAGGTATATAGCCAGGCAGGGCAGTGTATATAGCCAGGCAGGGCAGTGTGTATAGCCAGGCAGGGGCAGTATATAGCCAGGCAGGGCAGGTATATAGCCAGGCAGGGCAGGTATATAGCCAGGCAGGGGCAGTATATGGGCAGGCAGGGGCAGTATATAGCCAGGCAGGGCAGTGTATATAGCCAGGCAGGGCAGTGTATATAGCCAGGCAGGGCAGTGTATAGCCAGGCAGGGGCAGTATATGGGCAGGCAGGGCAGGTATATAGCCAGGCAGGGCAGGTATATAGCCAGGCAGGGGCAGTATATGGGCAGGCAGGGGCAGTATATGGGCAGGCAGGGCAGTGTATATAGCCAGGCAGGGCAGTGTATATAGCCAGGCAGGGGCAGTATATGGGCAGGCAGGGGCAGTATATAGCCTGGCAGGGGCAGTATATGGGCAGGCAGGGGCAGTATATGGGCAGGCAGGGCAGGTATATAGCCAGGCAGGGCAGTGTATATAGCCAGGCAGGGGCAGTATATGGGCAGGCAGGGCAGTGTATAGCCAGGCAGGGCAGGTATATAGCCAGGCAGGGCAGGTATATAGCCAGGCAGGGGCAGTATATGGGCAGGCAGGGGAGGTATATAGCCAGGCAGGGCAGTGTATATAGCCAGGCAGGGCAGTGTATACGGGCAGGCAGGGCAGTGTATACGGGCAGGCAGGGCAGTGTATATGGGCAGGCAGGGCAGTGTATATAGCCAGGCAGGGCAGGTATATAGCCAGGCAGGGCAGGTATATAGCCAGGCAGGGGCAGTATATGGGCAGGCAGGGCAGGTATATAGCCAGGCAGGGCAGGTATATGGGCAGGCAGGGCAGGGTATATGGGCAGGCAGGGCAGGGTATATAGCCAGGCAGGGCAGGGTATATGGGCAGGCAGGGCAGTGTATATGGGCAGGCAGGGCAGGGTATATGGGCAGGCAGGGCAGGGTATATGGGCAGGCAGGGCAGTGTATATGGGCAGGCAGGGCAGGGTATATGGGCAGGCAGGGCAGGGTATATGGGCAGGCAGGGGCAGTATATGGGCAGGCAGGGCAGGGTATATGGGCAGGCAGGGCAGGGTATATGGGCAGGCAGGGCAGGGTATATGGGAAGGCAGGGCAGGGTATATGGCAGGCAGGGCAGGGTATATGGGCAGGCAGGGCAGTGTTTATGGGCAGGCAGGGCAGGGTATATAGCCAGGCAGGGCAGGGTATATGGGCAGGCAGGGCAGTGTATAAGGGCAGGCAGGGCAGGGTATATTGCCCGGCAGGGCAGGGTATAGGGGCAGAGCAGGGGCAGGGTAATAGGGGGCAGGCAGGGCAGTAGTTTTAAAAATAAAAATAAAAATCTTACTCACCTGATTTCCTTCCTCTTTTCGTCCGGAGCCTGTGGCCGTTCACAGCAGACTGCAGGGCCGCGGAGCAGGCGCGCGATGACGTCATCAAATCGCGCGCCTGCCCTGCGGCCTCCTGGATAGGGTAAAAGATCCCAGATGTTCAGCCTCGGCTGCTGCCTGCACCACGCGGTGCAGGCGGCGGCCGTGATGGCTACATGGCTGCGTCTGTGACCTGGCCATGCAGCCGTGGGATGAAGGGGGACCTGCGCCACAGGCCGGCGCCGGTACTCGGGGCCCGCCAGGGGGAAACCCCAGCCTCCTGCGGCGACGCTCCGAGCCGGCGCTGCGGCCCGAATCCCGGCTATCGCTCCACTGGGCAGGGTAGGCGGCTGCCCGGGAGGGCCCCCTGAGATCGTGGGGCCCCCGGGCAATGGCCTACCTGGCCCAATGGAAGAGACGGCCCGGGTACACATCACATTTCTGACTTTGGTTTAAAGGGGTTTTGCCAAGAAGTGAGTTCCTTACCTCTTATCTGCTCAGGAGAGAAGATTAACTCAGCATGCTGAGTCACAGGGGAGAGGGAGGGGGGCTGAGAGAGAGACAGGGAGCAGGGAGTGTCTGCAATGTTTACTCACATAATTACATTACAACCAGTGGATTCTCTATACAAAAGACACAGGCTCATTCACTGCTTTTTCTCCCCAGTCCCTTGCAAGCTCCTTCATGTTCCCTGTCATCAGATAAGAAGTGCAGACAACGCAAGCGCGGCCTGGTCGTGTCTAATGTAAGCTGTCAGGAAACTAAGGGCATCTTAGTCAAGCTGTAGATATCACAGGCTTCACTTTTTTTTAATGACATATATTTAGAAAAGTGATTAAATACTCATTTTGGAGGATCCCACATCAAGATTACATCGTGGCAAAACCCCTTTAATGTACACACCAGGGTGTATACGCTAAACAGATGCTTCTGATGGATGTCAGGAAGTGGCATCAATGCTATAAGGTGCCATTGTCAAAAAAAAAAGTACAAGTTCAACATACATATTTTTTTTTTTATTTTTTTTTTTAAAATTACAATCAACATACATATTTTTTTAATACCATTGTTTAAAAGAAGCATAGGCTCCTGCACTATTCTATACTTTTTTTTTACGGTGTACAAACCTATGCCAGCCAAATAGAGGCCAAAAGGACACACTTGGCCTCCATTGGGCAATTTAAGCCTTTGGATACATTTAGCACATACGTAGCTTTCACAGCTGTACATGCTAAACGTACACCATAAACATAGTGTGTCCCTAGCCTTAGTTCTCTCAATTCCCTGCAGAAGTAAAAATAAAGGCTACTGAGCCTAAAAAACGCTACAAAACAAAAAAACATCTGTAGTGTGTTTTATATTTGCCACTTCAGTTTTTGCCCAACAAAAGGCTTTAAAAAAATAAATGCATTTTTTGTAGCATTTTTTTTTTTTTTTGCAAAACTCTAAAAATGTGGAACTGCAGTAAATCTTGCATCTAGAAGACATTGATGGGTCTGATATGTGAGATGATCTTTTTTATCATTCAACTTTTACATTAAGTTTAGTTTAAGCTGTAAAACATAAGAAAGAATTCAAAAAAACATACACAAGCCACAAAAACAATTAGGTGGTATTAATATACAATGGGGCATGTTAGAGTCTAAGATGAGATTGTGATATGAGTGGGTATAATCTTCAGTGAAGGGGAACAGATAATCATTCTAGATGCAGAGGGAAAATGTTTAAAGGAGATGAAAGAGTAAAAAAAAAAAGTTATATAACGTCTTTATCAGTTCACCGATATAAGCGAGATAATCTGTTCATGTGTACTCTGTCCTTGTAGCACAATGCCACGCTGGCTTCTGCCCCTTGTTTGAAGTCCTAATCCAGAGATATAAGTCCTGGGAGTTTTTGCATCCTATATGCAAGGCAACAAACTCTTGGATCAAATGTGTATAGTATTGATCTTTCAGAATCACTGGGGTTTTGCTACGACTAACGTCCAGTTTGAAACGCGTCAACGAGGCGTGCATTTTTTCCGTGTGGTATATCACTTTTTTTATTTTTGTATTAAATAAATAGTTGGTTTTATTTCTACTGCTGGACAACATTACTATTTTTTCGAGTACACTGGAGTTCTGCTCCAAATGTATACAGTTCTACATATACCGTATATCTGGACTGTGGATGACCCTGGTCCCAGGATCAAAGTCATGAGGATCAAGAAGATTTAAAAGCCCAAGGTGTAAAGTGCGCCAAGAGTTGTGGACCTGGGGTTCCTAAACTCAATGGATGTGGGACCCCATTGAGCACACCCATTTATGAAACGGTCTTATGACTAGGCAATGGGAGGAATTTTTATCATTCCAGCCAGATGTCCCGGCAATAACTCACTGTACACATTCATATTTATTAATTTTTTATGTCACTATGTGTTCACCCTTGTTTATCACTTAGATTTTGGGATGCAGTGTCCTTCTGAAACCCTCCTGAGGTCTATGGGAGCATTGTGTGGTTATCAGGTTCCTTTTTTCCCCTGGAACCCTGGCTGATTTTAAAGAGGCCAAGCTTGTTGAGCTCATTGGTTGACATCCAGGCTGATGGCAGGAGCAAGTATTGGGTCTCCACTAGCTTTGGGGAAGTGGGACCACCTCTTCTGAACCCCTTCAGGAACCTTGTGGCCCGCAGGTGCAACAGGATAAAGATTTAGAGGGGGCCCTTCTCTTTTTAGTGAGGTATTGTGATAGACCAAACCCTTTTGCATTTTTTGTGTGACACTGGTGAAAAGAGCACTGTACTCAGCTTTAGTCCCTAAAGGGGTTTTGCCACAAAGTAAAATTGACATGGGAAGCTTGCAAATGAAATAACAAAATTTTCACCATTCATTATTTAAAAAAAATTCTGCACTGTTTTTGTTTTAGCTGCTCCTTTAGTGATCCATTGTTTACAGCTCATCTCCAGGGGATACGACCAGGGCTAAGAGCTCCTCAGTCCTGGTCAGACATGCTCAGACATCACTTCTCCTCTCAGGCAGCTACTGAGTGTTCACACCCCAGGTGCTGTCACTCTACTTCCGTTTTAAAATACTTTGTTATTTTATTCTCACTTGTTTTCCCTGTGTGGGATGACAGACCGGTGCGTTTTCCTGTTCTGGGCTATGTGCATGCTCTGGGGGCGGAGCTGCGGGTGTCTGGTCTCGGCTGCTACGCCATCGACCCCGCCTATTGTGGGTGTGGCTTCGTGGCGAGCCCGGCGCTGGCACGTGCGGCTCGGCGTCCCGGAAATCGGGGCGGCACATGCGCGGCCGGGAGACGCGCCGATCGGAGCATCCTTCACACAGGTGAGTTTTGTTATTACATGGTATATAAATATGTGTTGCTTATAAGGCTGTTGTGCTACAATTATACTATGCAAGGTATACCAGGCACCAGATTTTTGATAGGTGCATTCATTCAGGCGCACTATACACTCGTTTAATGCACCTTAAAACTGACGTGGTGGCGCCTCTTTTCTGTCATGTCGCCCTATGTGTGCTGCTAAACAATAAATATATAAGAAGTGTAAATGATGAAAATTACCATAAGGTTTTCTATGTTTTAATATCAATGACTACGAGCATGTGTGATCTGTTTAATTCAGAGGTGGCTAAAGTGAAATGCATCCAAGAGCCTCATAATCTAGCTCAGTGAATGGCCTATGATGACCTAGGATCCAGATCTAATTATAAATCTGGCACTACAGGTGTACATTCCCACAAGCATGACTTGCAAACTAGATACAGCCAGCGTCAGACAAGAAGTGGTCTGACTGCTCTTGCACCTATTTTACACTGTTAAGACTTGCCAAAGCTAGATTACATTGACAAACCCATTGAAGTAAGAATATTCTTATGTTCACTACCCATTGACTTTGATAAGATTATATCCAAGTGAAAAGATCACGGAGGAAAGGTAACGAACATAAGAAAAACGTGTCCAATATGTGCACCTCCGATGACCGGGGTTTTCTTCCTCATAATCAGCTGCTTGCACCACCAATAACTGGAGACTTCATCCACATAATCAGTTGTTCGTCTCACTGATGGCCAGGGTCTTCTTCCTCATAATCTTCTGTTAGCACCACTGATGACTGAGTCTTCTTTCCTATTATTATCTGTGTGCACTACTGATGATCAGGGTGTTCTACCCCATAATCAGGTGTGTGCACCACCGATGAACAGGGACTTCTTCCCCATAATAGCTATTTGCACCAAAGATGACTGGGATATTCATCCCCATAATCAGCTGTTTGCACCACCAATGACCAGGGTCTTCTTCCCGATAACCACCTATGTCCACCACCGATGATCAGTTGTTTGGCTCACCGATAACCGAGGTTTTGTTCCCCATAATCAGCTGTTTGGACCACTGATGACTGGAGTCTTTCTCCCGTAATCAGCTGTGTGCACCACCAATGACCGGGGTCTTTTAATTCATAATCAGCTGTTTGCATCACCGATAACCAAGTCTGATCCCTATAGTCAGCTGTTTGCAGTAGGGACATTATCTATTGAATACAATGGGAGAAGCGGTAATCCTCCAATATAAAGAGTGACCCTGGATTAAATTTTTGGTTTAAAGTGACATCTTGTTTTAGCTCAAAATGGCCTTCAACCCGCTTTTCAGGTATATCTGGAAAGAGTTTTCTCCAGCCCACCGAACTTGCTCCTCATTTCTTCTGTAATTGTCCCCATTTGTTTCCATAGTGCACCCTTTCATCTCAAAGTGCCAGGTAGCACTGGAGGAACTCAGGTCTTACAATAAAATCAGAGGATACAACTGATGATTCCCTGGGGAGTCCTGTAATTCTTTGTGTGCAGAGAAAACAAGAATTTACATTCCTAAAGATAGCAGCCAACTGTGAGGTATATTGAGAGTTACAGAAGGCCTAAATATTGGACAATCCTTACTTGTTACAAGGGTTCCTTGAAAACTGATCACAAAGGGCCATGGGTCTAAAACTCACTTTGTAGCCCATAGCAACCAATCAGAGCGCCCCTTTCATTTCATATAGTGCTCTGGAAAAATGAGAGGGGTGCTCTGTCTGGTTGCTATGGGCAACAAAGAGAGTTTTAGACCCAGACAGTTTTCATACATGTGGCCCAAAGTGTCCTGCTGAGATCCCAGAGATCAATTGTATTCTGCGGGGAGACCTGGCAGTACAGGACAGATTAGGTATTAGTGCCTATTCAAATCTGCTGGCTCGCCTGTGTAATGCAGGACAGGACGGGTCCTCCACACAGAGGGACTCTTTGTAACTGCTCTCTACATCCCAACTATTATCTCAAAATTCCCTAATATCGTATAAGAAAATTAGTTTTCTAAAGTGGAGAACCCCTTTAAGGTGTCCATACTCTCTCAGTAGCTGTTAGGCTATGTTCACACGGCAGTTATTGCGGGACATATATCGCCCCGCAACTACGGCTATGGTGTGCCCCTCCGTGAGTCTTAGGAGCCATACGCTCTGTGACCCGTATCAGTAGTGATTTACAGACTCCTCTTCTGATCATATACATCACTCTATTGGTTCCCTGAAGAGACTGTGGTGGGTCGAAACATGTCGGGACACTGTATGATGACCACGTAAGGGTAAGGTTGGAGTCTTTAGGGTAAGTCTCTGCGCCAGTGTGGGGTCGTCCTTGTCGGGGCGAGTGCTCTACAATTCATACTGGTGCAGAGACCCCCAGTGACTCGTCAGAGTGAGTCTTTTCTAGTGTGCTGTTCTTTAATGGCACTCATGTGTTTGGATTTATGTACTTAATTATTGCAATGCTCAGCCGCATATCATTTTAAATTGTGAAGTAAAAGTTATATTTTATATTACACACAATTATCATACGCACTCCATTTTTGTCTAGGTTCTTTTTTTATGTGCGATGGAGTAATTACCTGATGTTGATTTAATTATTGGGAATAGGTTCAACATTGCCTTTGTTGAACACTTGTTTGGCCGCCCACTATTCCTCGTCTTCCCCATACACATGCATGCTCGGCTTCACTGCGTGTGCAAGTGTTCTCAATGGAGAGATGACACTTCTGACGGCAGCTCGTCTCCTTGCTTGGAGTCGGCCGGTTCTAGAGGGGTTTGACTGACTTTGCTGTTATGTGTATGGGCATCATAAGGCTGTGTTCACACATTGGGCCTCATGTATGAAAACGGTCTAGCAGTAAGACTTTCTTTGTTGCCCATAGCAACCAATCAGAGCTCATAGCAGCCAATCAGAGCCCAGCTTTCATTTTCTCAGAGCACTATATGAAATGAAAGCTAAATGGTTGCTATGGACTCTGATTGGTTGCTATGGGCCACAAAGACAGTCTTACTATTAGACAGTTTTCATAAATCAGGCCTAGTGTTTTTAATGCATATTTGATGTGTAAAATCTGTGTCATGAAGAAAGTAAAACACCTGGCATAAATCCAAGGGTATTCCTCCAATTTCTGCCACATATTACTGTAGGAAAAATACATCATGGGAATATGGCCTAAGGTTATGTTCACGCGGTGTCTACCCGGCGTATAGCGTCACGTACAGTGTGCGCCGCTATATGCCTGGTGTTTTAGAAGTACGTGCTATTTAGCACCCATCCAACCACCCTTTCCCCGCCACGTGACAGAAAGAAGTAACCTGTCACTTCTTTCTCCCGGCGACTCAGTAGGTAGGCAGCTAAATCATTGTCCTTAATGAGAGCTATGAGTTTACTGTATTTGCGGGGAATACGTCAAGCATATTACAGAACAATTACACTTCGCACTACGCCCCGCAAATACGCCTTGTGAACATACCCTAAGGCCCAAATCAACTATTGCTGGGGTAATCTGCAATCTTAATTAGGGCAATTACTATGAGCCCGAACTGCAACTCTGTTGCCTCCTATTCCCCTGGTAACCAATATGAGGTATCTCACCATACTGGCTCTGTGTGCATGACACCCTAGGTTGCACCATCAGGGCCGTTCCTAGGCTAAATTGCACTCGGGGCGGGGTGAAGAAATTCCCCACCGCCCCGTGACATAATGTGCCACAATGCGACACATTGCATCACCTTCAACCAAATCCAAAATATACAAAAAGTTTTAATACAATGTGCTACGTATAACACTACTAAATAATAGTCATACAGTTATCAAATAACACTGCTATACAAAACCAGAATCCCAAGGCTAATAGTACCAATATCCTACTAAGACCACATATCACTAGCATATAGTGACCAAATACCGCAACACCGTGACCATATATCTCCACCACATAGTGACTGAATAATAACGCCTCACAATTACCACATATCACCACAACATAGTGATTGAATAGTACCACCATACTATGACCACATACCACCACCACATAGTGACTGAATAATACACAATACCATTACTGAATACAAATCATTATACTAAAACCAATATTACCGCCATACAGTGACCATGCGGTGGTGGGTACCAGTTCTACACAGACTCTGCAGACATATAAGCATTTACAGTAAAGTTACATCCAAGGACTTACAGGAGACATCTCTTAAGAGTTGTTTTCTTTCTCTTTTTTTTCTCCATCTGTCCCAGACCGCCATGACATCTTCTCCCGGCCACAACTCTTCACTGTAGAATTTATACAACAAATATCTTAGACTCATCAATTTATCGGCACTTCTCTGTAGCCAGGTAATTGCCCCCTGTAGCCAGGTAGTGGCCCCCTGGTAGCCAGGTAGTAGCCCCCCTGTAGCCATGCATTAGCACCCTATAGCTAAGTAATTGCCCCCTGTAGGCAGGTAATTGCCCCCTGTAGCCATGTAGTAGCCCCCTGTAGCCAGGTAATTGCCCCCTGTAGCCAGGCAATTGCCCCCTGTAGCCATGTAGTAGACCCTGTAGCCAGGTAGTATGCCCCCTGTAGCCAGGTAATATGCCCCCTGCAGCTAATGATAATAAAATAAAACAAAGGTACTCATAGAGAACTATGGATTACGTCTCCTCTCCCTGATCGGCGAATACGCCGAGGGGGGGAGATAATTCACATGTGAATTACCAGCGGCGTATACGCGCCGCTGGTAATGTTTCTTTATGGGCCGGCGAAGTGTCGGCCCCCCGCTCCCTCCCCGCCCCCAGCCACACGGCGTAACTGCGGGGCGTAATTACGTCCCGCAGTTAACCCGTGTGAACATAGCCTAACACTGTATAAGCTTAGACTAGACAATCTTAAAATGCACCACGTTTATTATAGCGTTGGTAGATCTGGCGCATGTTTAGACCTTCTGGTCTAACTTTATACCTTGGCTTACTTTATGCCATTAACTGTGCCAAATGTTTGGGTATATGACGTTGCTTGCGAAGCCACACCCTTGTCTATTACACCACGCCATTTTTACCAAGGACACACGTCTTTTGACCAGTGAGACGCAAAAGTGTCTTGAGACTGTCTAAAACACATACTACGGGTGCTTTCACACGGTGCGTTTTTGATGCGTTTTTCAATGCATTTTTTGTGCAGGAAGGTACAGCAATTACCGCGATTTTATAGCGATTTTTGCCACGATTGGTGCGCAGTAATGTACAGCATTAATTGCTGTACCTTCCTGCACAAAAAAATGCATTGAAAAACGCATCAAAAACGCACTGTGTGAAAACACCCTAAGTGTGGTGTAAAGCAGGTGCGCCAGTATTTTTGAATTGAGCCAGAAGTCTGGTGCAATTGCACTAATAAATGTGCCCCATAATATACGTCCGCAGTCATGGTGCCGCAAATCAAGTACATCAGTTTAAACCTACTCTGTTGCAACAAAAAGGTCCTTGGGATGTAAGGCTATGTTCACACGGCGTAATTGCGGGGCATACAATATGCCCCGCAATTACGCCGGGTATTTGAGAGTCACGCAGGGGGGCCGGCAGCCCGCCAACCCCATAGACTGTCATATGTCACTTATCTCACCGGGCGTACAATCCGATTGTATTGTACACCCGTGGAGAGGAGGTGTAATCCATAGTTCTCATTAGAACGCAAATACGATGCGAAATGCCGAAATTACGCCGTGTGAACATAGCCTAAGGCTATGTCTACACTGCACAGCTTTATGATCATATTTTCGGCCCTTTTTTGATTTTAAAAGCGCAGAAAATACGATCGTTCGTGCGGCCCCATAGACTAGAATAGAAAAAAATGACCTATAGTCTCCACAGGATTGTTTTTTCTATGATCATCTTTCGGTGCCGGTTTATTATACAACATGTTGTATAATACGCCGGTGCTTTTCGTTTTTTCGGTGTCTTCCCGTACAATATAATTGTAAGGGTGATGTTGAAAAAAACAGAAGCGACCACGGTTTTCCCGCAAAAAGTGAAAAAAAGCAGTCCTGCATCGGAACAAAAAATGGCCGCTTCAGACGGTTTTTTTTTGTCTGATGCAGTGTAGACCTAGCCTAAAAGTAAGTGGCTTCCTTATCAGCACTTGTATGAACCCAACTACAATCACTTTATTACCATAAATTCCAGGGCCATTTAGTGCTCTCAGGGGGTCTCCATGGAAGGTGGCCAGCAAGCAATACTGTTAGCCACAGGCAACAAATGTGATCTCCTTTAACCTGGAGCCCCACCTGCATCCTGCTGTGCTCTACAGCCGCCTAATTACAATCACAAATGGCCTATGTTATCCAAGTAAGAAAGGTGTAGATTGCAGCTGTCCCAGATCCTGTACAATGGGTGTGAGGCCTAGATACATGAAGTGATAGCCAATTAACCATAGTCTACCACTCCTTGTAGACTGATACTTTCCATGCTTGGAAGGTTGTTTAGGAAATTTGATCGTTGGTTGTTGTGCTCATTTAGGGTGCGTTCAAAGCAAACGATGCAGTTTTTGATGCTTTTTTTTTTTTTTGCAGAAATGCAAGGTAATTAATGCTGTGCGTTTCTGCAAAAACCGCATAAAAACCGCACTGTGTGAAAGCACCCTTATGTGCCACCTTCTAGAGCCCATATGGCTCCATAATCTCCCCAGAAGCATCCCTAAATATATTCCTGGTTGCCCAGCTCGTGGCTTGCGGGTGTAGGTGGGGGGCGGGGGTTAAGCGCCCGGGTTACTACAGGACAATGGAGCGCCCGGCAGGATGCAGAGGCCCCGCCCCCCGTGCTGACGTCAGCGAGCCGGCTTTGTCCGTAGAAGGAAACTGAGCTGCGCAGGAGGAAGCGGCTCATTATCCCTGAAGCCGGGAGAAAGCAGAGAGCAGCAGCAGCAATGGCCGGAGCCTGCGGGTGACACACATCCGCCCTACTGAGAGCCCTGCTGGAGGCCGAGAGCCGGCCGTGCCATGCGGCGCTGCTGCGGAGAGCCGGCCAGCCGCGGGGACCTAGGTGAGACGCGCACACCGCTGCGACTGCCGCGCTACTGTCGTGCGACTGAGACTGCTGCTCTGCTAGAGCTGATACTATTGTATTGCTACTACTATTCCTACTGTCCTGCTCTTCCCGTCCTCCTCGCATCACTATTCCACCAGCGGCTGCTCCTCTTCCCATTCCCGCCCTGCTAGAGCGGACACTATTGTAGCAGCACTGCCATCACTACTCTGTTACTGCTACTACTGTGGGCAGTGCCGGGGCGCACACGTGGAGATGGCTCTGGGGCCGCCAGTTGAGCTGTTTCTGGCGGGGGTTCATTACTATAATGACCGTACCCGCCCTCTATCCGCTGCTTCTTACTTTTTGCCTCTTCTGAGGATGTAGATGCAGTTATAACACAACTCCAGCTAGAACTGATCCTATTGTGCTGCTATAGCTGATACTATTGTAGTACTATTACTGCTGGGACTGTTGCTATTACTGTACTACTCCTCCCCCCATTACTATCCTAATACTGGCTGCTCCTCTCCCCCTTCTATTCCTATTTCACTCCTGCTGCTTTTCCCAATGTACAAAAACCAAAGTTACTATTTTAGTGCTGCTATTAGTATTCCATCACGCCTTATATTATGCGCACCCTACCATCAATACAATTCTACAGCAATTCCTATTGTATTGGGGTATGTGTACACTGGGTATTTTAGAAGTACACCCCAACCCCATTCACTACTATTATCCACGGAACGTAAATGCTGGGAAGAGGTGACATGTCACTACTTTCTCCCAGGAGAGACAAGCGTAATTCATTGCTCTCTGAGTTACCCTAATTGCAGGGGTGCATTTTGGGCATATTGTAGCACAGTTACTCTTACACTGCTGTTACTCCTCTCTTTCCATAACCACTATTAGGGCGCATCCCCACGGCATAGGACAAACTGGCCGGTATTTGTCCTCTTTTTGCGCCCGTCCCCACGGCCTCTGTAACTCTTCTACTGCTGCTATTATACAACCACTATGACTCCTGTAGTTTAGTCATATGAGAGTCAGTGTGAGTTTGCAGCCGTACAATCAATATCCAGTTTGGGAGAGAGAAATCTTCCCTGGGTCGTAATACTCTTCAGGTGCCTTGTATTATTATAGACGGGTGATCTATGGAACTCTAGGCTTTTGGTGCAGTCCATGCTGCACCCCTTTCTTCTTTCCATAGACGTGTTAGATTTGGGGTCAGGTGCACTAACCCCTCATATATTGTGCGGTGGCTCCTCATGTTGAGGCTGCACAATGTGACGTCCACTGTGTAATGGAGGAGTCCTATAATCGGTGTTGTGTGCGTCCCATACTTCACCTGTGATGTCCCCTCTATTGGTGACATTGTGGTTGGGTGGTCATGCCGCATCCCTGGCGATGGCACGTCATGTGACTTGGGTCCCACTATGGTCTTACCAGACTTTGCACAGGTCTCTGCCTTGTATATGATGCCACAAGTGTATGTGTTGTAGTCAACCACTTTTGTTGGCTAGTCTGTATTCTCAGGAATGTTGGGAGTAGTAGTTGTCGTCTGCACCGCCGTCATAGACGCTCGTTATTGTGTAACGCAGGAGTGTCAAACTGCGGCCCTCCAGCTGTTGGGAAACTACAACTCCCATGATGCTCACGGTTATAGATTATACAAATGCATGATGGGAGTTGACGTTTCCCAACAGCTGGAGGGCCGCAGTTTGACACCCCTGGTGTAACACTTGGGTTGTTTGCTGGACTTGTGGCTGCTGACTTTTTGCTTGGGACTTCCCATAGATTTGTAGGTTTGATATTTCGGGTACACCCCGGGGTCCCACAGGCCTGACCCTACCGGTCAGTGGCAGCCTATGGTCATACTGCTCCCTATTGTTACTCGGGTCACGTGGGAGCTGCTCATTCACTGTCATCAGATTCGGCCACGTCAGACAATAGGCATTTCCTCCTGAGATAATGACGCCGGCCGGGGAGGGCTCAGTGCGGAGAGTTCTTGGAATTCACTGCCGGCTTCTTGCATTTTTTTGAAACCCGTGATATTCATGTGATGAGGCGCCGGCGGGGGAGGCTTCACAGCGATCCTCACCTGGCCTCTTCTTGGTAGAGGGATACACTTTATGAAATGACTTTGTTCTACAAAAACTGCAGCCTTTTTCCTGTGCGAAAAACTCCCTTATATCTGAATTTTTGGCCGCAGTTTGGTAAAACCACTAAAGTCAATGCAGCCCAGCAGATGTGAGCACAGTCTTAGTACATTGTATTTGTGACCATATGGCAACCAGACGACCGCTCTGCTGTTGCTTATAATGGGACCATTTGATCAGTGCATGTGTAACTGGTCAAGAAGCACCCACCAGGGTGAAGCCAGAGGTGCTAGCAGCTGCATAGGGAGCAGGCACTGTCTTGGATTTGCCCATCTCCACATCGCTCTGTTCAGTAACTCCTAGGTCAGGGGTGTCAAACTGCGGCCCTCCAGCTGTTGGGAAACTACAACTCCCATCATTCCCACTGTTATAGATTATACAACTGCATGATGGGAGTTGTAGTTTCCCAACAGCTGGCGGGTCAAAGTTTGACACCCCTGTCCTAGGTGGTCACACAGCTCTTGATGGCCCTTACCAGGCTTCCTAGACACTCTCTAAGCCCCTTTGAGTCCATCCATGATGCCCTTGGTAAAACTGAGCTTGACACCCCTGGCAATCTCTATAGAGATTATATTGTCTATACCTGAAGCTCATATATGGCAAAACTGGGAGCATAGACCCTCTTTGCCCACATACAGGCCCTAAAGGATCATTCTATATAGGACCTGTGACAAGTCCTGGTTTAATAAGTACTTGTGTCTCCTGTGAAATAACAATTCTGGAGCATCTGCTAATTTTGTGGTGGTCCTTCAAGAAATGTATTATTGAATCTGTCAACTGGGCGTTAACATGCCTGATTTTAGAGAGGTGTGACTTTGCACACACTGACTCTGCAAGCACTGATTGGGCCATGTCAGGGACACACCCCCAGCTGGTGACACCTATCTGACAGATTCAGCGATAAATTTGTAGGAGAATAACGGGGACAGCACTACATGGTCGTCCGCAGAAACTTAGAATCTGCTGTATGTTTTTGTTGGTTACTGTATTCTTCAGGATAAATAGCGTTCTGTACAGCTAGTGTGCATGAGGTTTTATATTCCAAATAGCCCTTTGGGTTTCTACATAGACATAGAAAGGGATTCTTTACTGTTAGAGCAGTGAGACTGTAGAACTCTCTGGCAGAGGAACTTGTCATGGTGCATTTCTGGAGCATAATAATATAACAAGTTATAGTGACTAGGATTCAGGAGAGGGGTCATTGATCCAGGGATTTTTCTGATTGTCAGATTGGAGTCAGGAAGGAACATTTTCCCTAAAATGAGGACAATTGACTTCTACCTCATGGGGTTTTTTTGCCTTCCTCTGGATCAACACTTTAGCAAAATAGGCTGAACTGGATGGTCTTTTTTCGACCTTACAAACTATGAAACTATGTATTCAGTGCTTTCCAGAGAACAAGAAACATTTGGAGCCCGGTCTATTGTTATATAAGTTTAGTAACCGTTTCCTGGAAGGGAAGTGTGTTCTTTTGTCAGGACGTGGTGACTCATACAGAAAGAGAACAATGCCTTCTGTACGGGGAAATGTCTTTTACCCACTCTTCCCACAGATCCTCTGTATAACTGCCAGCATTCATCTTAAGTTTGACTCTAGACTACAACTCCCAGCATGTTACCCAGCAGCGAGTAGGAGTTATAGCTCCACACAATGCAGATTTTGTCTAGAAAATGTTTTTTTAAAAGGGGGTAGGTAATGCGGAGGAAATATGTCAACTTGGGAATGGGGCCATTCTCGGGGTAAGGGTCGTTCCACAGCAAAACAAATCCCCTTGGTTTTTCGAAAGGGGAACGCTTCTGCCCTCCGTTTTTGGATTCTCCTCCCCCCCCCCCCCCCCCCCTTCACTGTTCAGTTCCGGGCCAAAAAGGGGGCAAAGAATGAATACTTTTAGGAACAGTTAAAAAATCGCCGACGGAAACCCCTGCATGTGAACTACGCACGATTTTCTATTTAAATAAATGAAAAAGGGTTTTCAGTCTTTTTACACTTTTCAAATCCCAAAACTGCCTGAAAAACCGCTGAAACCTTTTGCCGGGGGGAGGGCCCCCCCCCCTAAGCCCTCGGAGGGTGGAACATCGCAGATTACGGGCCCCATGGAGAAGCAAGCCTGTCCTGACTGCAAGTGAATAGAGCTGCAGGTTGTTCCATGAAATGGCCAAGCTGTTCAGTCCTAGCATTCTGAGGAAATTCGATCCCCACCAGAAGTATTTTTACCAGCCACATTCTTGCACGGTCATACTGCGGGTTTTTTTTGTTTGATTTTTTTTTTTTTAACGTCCTTTTACACTTTACCTCTATTTCAGACATTTGAGCTCCTGTGGAATTCTGGCTTCACAATGTACACGACTACCTCGACCACCCAGCCAATGCAGACACGGTCCTTCCTGAACCTTGCGGCGCCCATCCTGGGACAAAAGAATGGAATATGCAGAATCCAAAGTCTTGGGGGAATCATTTACAGATTTTAACCAAACCATAAACCCGTAGGGGGCAAGTCTGAGTTAATCTGAAACCAAAACAATTTGGGGTTCCTTCGGACAAAAAGTCCAAACATATGGGAAGCACGGAAAAAAACCTATAAGTACTGTAGACAGGCTTGAGATGAGCTTTGTTGGAACCTGCAACCCCATAAATCCTAAAATCCTGTATAGCTGGACATTGATAAGTACCAATAGGCTGGAACACTTTGATACAGCACAATAAAGCTATTGGCTTATTGAATGTGGCTAACCTGTAAGATAAAGAGCAATACCATATTGTATTCTCCTATATCAGTATAACTTACAATTAGGCCAAGGGAGGGCTGAGCTTTCCTAAATCTAGTTAATCATGGACTTTTCTAAAAACCTGGTATGACCCTCATGGACTGAGCAGCACTATTTGGCCTTAAAGGGGTTCTCTCACTACATTGTACTAGGCTGCCGTAGAAGCCAGGTTTGTAGCTATAGCGACCAGTGCTGACAGCCTATCAGGAGAGAGCAAACAGGTCTGTAGCTATAGCGACCTGAGGAGCTAATGCAGCCCATACAAAAGGGGATATCTCAGAATAGGTAGGACGCAGTTAGTGGACATTAATTACAAAGTGACTTGTTTTTGCAAGATCTTTAACATAAAAAGCAATCCTTGTAGTGAGACAACCCCTTTAAATTACTGCTTGGATGTTAGACATGTTGGGCATCTAAAGGGATCACCCAGGGTTAGATCTAACCTAGAAAGACACCACTATTGTTCATGGCTGTCACTGGTATTGCAGCTCAGACCAGGTGGGATTGAGCTACAGTACCTGATGGTCTATGGACAAGAGTGTCACTGTTTCTCTGAAGACCCTGGACAAACCCTTTTATTCCTCTAGTATTTTCAGTTTTTCATTGGAACAAATCAACTTTTTCACTTGAGGAAAGGGTTTGAACTCCATCTTGCCTTCTGTCCATCAGTATGTCTGGTCCCCTTCCTCACTCCCCATCCAGCTGACCTATTAGGAAACATACTGCAGTTCTCTAGCATTCATAAAGAACAGGGGAGGGTATTTCAGCCACAGCTGTATAAAATATTATATAATCAGGTGTTCACGCTGCACAGGAGCTAATCTCTAAAATGTATCCTCTCTTCTTTTTGTTGTAGGTATTCCATAGAACAAATGTTTGACATTGTGGCGAAAGTGGAAGACTACAAGATGTTTGTCCCTTGGTGCAAGAGCTCGAAAGTCTTGTCCTGCCGCAACGGTGTAACCCGCGCTGAGCTGGAGGTGGGCTTCCCACCCATTGTAGAGCGTTACACATCTGAGATTTACATTAAACCAAACCACCAAGTGCGGGTGAGTTCTTGTGTTTTATTCTGTGCCAGGGCTAATGATAAGAAATTAATCCGTGAGGCCGTTCTTTATCACACGGCACCCTTGTCTTGGCATAGGCCACTGCATTGCCATCCAGACTGAGTCGTTTTATAAGGTGAAAGGTGGTTTACAAGTGATGCAAGATTCTGGGGAACGAGCAGTCTTTCCAAGTAGTTGCACTTTGTACAGCCAAGCCTTCCCTGTCTGCCACATGGTCTGACCTTCGCTCTTAATGATTTCTCTTTAGTAGTCGGTTAACATTTTTGCATGCAAAAGTCCCATTGTTATCTATTTCGTATCTTGGTGAGTGCTATAAAACTCCTCTCCCTTTCACCCACTTCCCATAGAAAGCTGTAAGTTAATGTGTGAATACATCTACGTGTTTGGTTTTTTTTGGGGTTTTTTTTTTTTTTTAAATATATATATATTTTTTTCTTGACAGGCTGTCTGCAACGATGGGAAGCTCTTTAGCCATCTTGAGACGGTGTGGAGATTTGGGCCAGGACTAGCCGGACGACCGGACACCTGCTCACTCGATTTCTTTGTAAGTCGTCGTACAACTGTCCTTGAAATACATTAGGCCAGAGGTCCCCAATTCCAGTCCTCAAGGCACACCAACAGGTCATGTTTTCTGGCTTCCTTAGCATTGTACAGGTGATTTAATTGTTAGTGCATTCTATGGGAAATCCTGAAGACTTAACCTGTTGGTGGGCCTTGAGGACTGGAGTTGGTTGCCTAATACAGTGTTCCCCCAGACATGTAACAATTTGGACCAACGAGTCGTCGGCCACATGTGGTTGAAAGCATGCCTCTGTTGGCAGCCGGAGGCTTGTGTATTCTTAGCCTTAGACCACACATGTCAAACTGCGGCCCTCCAGCTGTTGGGAAGCTACAACTCCCATGATGCATTTATATAATCTATAAGAGTATGCATCATGGGAGTTGTAGTTTCCCAACAGCTGGAGGGCCGCAGTTTGACACCCCTGCCTTAGACCCTCTTCGTATCTTGTATTTTTTTTTAATCAAAATTGGAATAGGGTCTCCGGTTTTAAGAGGGAAGACTTTCCAAAATGTAAAAGCAGAAAATTGGATATCCTGAATATGAAAGGAATCTAAAGCTGACCACACACCTTAGAGCAGGGGTCTGCAACATTGGTTCTCCAGCTGTTGGGGAAACTACAACCCCCATCATGCATTTATATAATCTTTATCAGTGGGCATGATGGGAGATGTAGTTTCCCAACAGCTGGAGAGCCGATGTTGCAGACCCCTGCCTTAGAGAAATGTGATCCAGACTGGCTGACCATCTAATATGTATGGGGGCTTTCCCATGAGATAATGAAAGAGAGATGTAAGGCACTTTGGATTTTAACTTCCCAATTTCCTTCCTTGTGTAGAACTTGTTTCTGCTTATGTTAGGAGGATGTGTATGGCCAGCTTTATATTAATGCAGTGGTTTCTGCTGATCTGGTTTGTTAATAAAGCATTAGAATTCAATTATATTTCCTTCACATGGTCTGCATTGGGGGTCTCTCTACCTGTTTTGACAATACACCCCCCACCTCTTGTAGTTTTGTGGTTCTCCAGCTATTTCAAGTTGGAGACCAATAGTAAATAGGACTGGTTGGCTTTGTAGACCATCTTTCATAAATGTTTGGCTGTGACTTCTTCATTGGACTTATCCTCTTCCATATTTGCCTTCCAGGTATCATTTGAGTTCAAATCTCTTCTCCATTCTCATTTGGCCACCGTCTTTTTCGATGAAGTAGCCAAGAAGATGGTCACAGCATTTGAAAACAGAGCAGCCAAAACCTATGGGCGGCAAACCATTCCAGTGCGGACAGCTAAACTCCGAGCTGTGCAGTAAACACATGCACAAACTTTTCACTTGTATCTTTGGTCCTATGGATCGGAACACAATATATACTGTACGCCTTGAAGCCGGACCACATCAAGATTTTGCACAAACATCTCTTTATTTATATCTATTTAAATGGGACACTGTTAAGTGATTTAACTTATTCACATCAAAGAAACCTATTTAATATTGTGCAGTTTTTGATGTCATTGATGAGAAAATTTCAGTGTTGTACTGTCTAAATATCCAAGATTTATTTTTATTTACTGTGACTGCAAAGTATTTTTACAGCCTTTTCGCACCATTTGGTAAAATCTGTATATATTGTTTTAGTGAATCCTGATTTTTATAAACAAAGCCAAATAAAATTTGATGTATTAATAGTTAAAAGAAAGTGAAGCTTTTTAATAATGGGAGTAACACAAATAGGTTGAATGTTATTTTCCATAATCGACAAGAAGTTTCACAAAGTTGAAAACGTAAAACACGAAACTAGAGAGAATCAGTGCTTTTATAATTGTATTAACCTTAACTAGTGGCAAATAAATGTGTTGTTTGTGTGTGTGTGTATATATATAATATATAATATATAAAAATAAAAATTAATTTATTATTAATTTAAACTCTCTTAACAAACTTAATTCCCAAAACCTTCACACCACTTCATGCATTTGGTTTTATATTTCATTCAACTTCCCGCGTTAAAGGAAGCCCTCCAGTAGGGGAAAAAGGTCGTTTAAGGCCCTTTGAAAGTGGCCCCCTGGTTTTTTGTTCCCAAAGGGTGTCCTTTGGAATGTTTTTTCAGAAAACTCCCGTTCATCCTTGGGTTTTCACCACCCTTTTTTAACAGATGAATGGTCCGAAAAAAAAAAAAACATTTTTCCAAGGAGCCGGCAGTTTTTCCCTTTTGGGCGGAAATTGCCCCCTTTTTGAATCCCAAGGTTCAAAGGAATTTTGGGCCCGATTTTGGCCCTTTAAAGGCAACATGCAAATTTGGGGATTTAAACAAGGTTTTGGAAAGCCCCTTTTCTGAAAACAAGGCGAAATTTAAAATGGGCTACATCAGCAAGAAGCCACAAAGGGTGTCCCTCTTTTTTCCAGCTAAAACGGAAACTGAGGCCAATTTGCCCAAAAATATTTTTAAAAATTTCAATTTAAAGATTTGGAAAAACTTTGAACCTTCCCGAATGGCTCATTAAACGGGTGGGGACATTGGATGTATGGGGGCAAATTGGCGTCAACACATTGAAAGATGGATCAATCCCCCCCACAAAACGGTCAGGCTTGGTGGTTTTTGGTTGTATGGGGTGGGAAATATTTTTTTGGCACTCTTTGTGGCCCCTGTACCAATAGCATGATTCCAAAACCCTTTTGATTGCCAGATTAATTAGGCATTTGAAGGCAGGGGGGCCAACCCGTTTTTTAACTTTTCATAATAAAGTTGGGGCCGGTGATTTATATATTTACATAAAAAAAAAAATTAAAAATTTTAAAATAAGTCAGCAGATATACAAATCATACCGATTAAAATAAAAAACATAATGTAACAAAGTATAAACATAACATAAAGCTGCCCCAACATAGAGAAAAAGGATAAAAGCCCAAGATACGAAGTTATGAATTGTTTTTAGGCCCAAAGTGCAAATGAACCTTGTAGAATATCAGGAAGATAACCCAAACACAGCCCTGAAGGTGAGTGTGGCTTTTGTCTAATCACCGGGGATGAAGGTCTATAGTAAAATTTAATAAATATTGTGCTAGTCATACATTGCAATTGTAAGGCACAAATGGAGCCTGAATTCCTGTCTTTTGTCTTCCCTGATGCGCTGAAATATGCTGATAGAAATGATGGCCAATATAGCATAACCTATTTGACCAATTGCAATTTATTATGATGGTTTCAAAAGCATCAGACCACCTTTGGTAATCCTCCTGAATGCTCATCTAATCGGCTATAGGCCACATAGAGGGGACTGTATGGTGACACATAGTGTGAGGCAGCTCCGTACGCTCCATGTTGCAGTTCTATGGTACAGATGATGGATCATGACTCCCCTCCTCTCCTCCCCTCACCTCCCCTCCCACAGGAGCGGCCATAAGGTCTCTGTGAAATGACTTTATGTGAAAAAGAATTGTATGTGTGGAGAGATATATATATATATTATAGCTGCACTCACAGTATGTGGACAGTCTGTAGGCATGCAATAAAGCACTGATTTTTTTTTCCACACTTATTTTGAGTGCAGCAGTTTTTCCTTATTTTTGATTCTATGGACATTTAGAAGGTCTTTATCTGCTTGCACCCGTTTGTATAACTTTTCTACATATATGAGCAGTCCGTCTATTCGGTGCATTCATTTATGTCTACATTTAAAAAAAAAAAATAATATAAATATATATATAATTTTTTATTTTTTTTAAATGTAGACATAAATGAATGCACCGACTAAGACGACTGCTCATTAAGGGTGAAGACAGAAAAACTACTTGGCTAGGTCATTAGCACTTATGTTCCTGTTTGTTTAGCCGGTGGCCCTGGTACAGAGTGAACCAAGACAGGTCATGTGTAAGCAATCCTCAGCTGCTTTTTTTCTTTCCTCATAACATTTGGTATGCTGCATACAGCAAAGTGTAAAACGGAGACTCTGGTCCTGTATTATCACGTTCTAAGCACTCCACATGCCACCATGTTGTTCCTATTATCTTTTAGGTGATATCTTCATAATACAGCATCTGATAGATGCATTCTATGACTTCATTTGTTACAGATTATCCACAAAAAAGGAAAAATGTTACTAACCTATCTGTCCACTGCCACTCTGGAGTTCTCTGGAGTTTTCATGGATCCGCTCCTCTTCCAGGTTCTTTTCTTGCACTTTGTTGTAAGTGAATAAAGCATGAGTCTTTCCTGTGTGTCAGGCTGAGAGCCCAAAAGTGAAAGACACCGATTCCATTAGTAACGGGGGGTTTTTTTTTTTTTCTTTTTTTTCCCACACCGGTCCAAAGTTGGTATTTTTTTCTTTTTTTTTAATGTAAGTGGCCAACCCATTTAATGACAAAAAAAAAAGTATGGGCTTCTTGTTTTCTATGGATGCCATATAATGGATCTACAGTTTGGCCATGTGTATAAAATGTAAAATATAATCTCTTAATGGGGCCCTTCAATCAGAAAATAGTATTGTTTAAATTAATATTCCTGGGAAAAAAAAAATTCTGCAAATATTTGTATTTTGGTCGTTTTATGCAATTAAAAATGACAGATAAAATATTGTCCTTCGCTAGCTGTTAAACTTCTGAATGGCAGGACAGACTAATCTCACTTTACTGCAGCTGCTGCATATTTCTTAGTCTCCTCACAAATAGTAGGTATTGACATAATGATTTCTCTATTGTTTTATCAACAGGGATACATGAGATTAGGCAAGACCCCTAGTTCAATTAGACAATGACCAGCAAGGGAAGCAGGGTGTTCTTTTTCTTCACATGAGATACTTACACTTCTTAGGTCATAGCCGGTCTAGAATAAGAACTGTCAAGCAATCCTCTCACTGCTGTGCTATCAGTTCACAGAAGGGAAATCAGGGAGCGTAATATACATGGGGAATTTTAAAAAAAAAAAAAAAAAAAAGAAAAAAAAACCCCAAGCACCCATTAAAAAACAATATTTCATATTGCTTGTCAAAATGTAAAAAAAAATTTTTTGTGGTAGCCCCGTTAGAACCTTAAATGCTGGGATGGGTAGGCGTTCCATACAAAGCCTTTAAAACATGCACAAAATAGAATCCCCTCAAGGGAAATTTTCACAAACCCATTCCTTACATCAGTGCGGGGATCGAGCCTATTTTGCAGGAGGGGAGTCTCATAAAAGGGACCGACCCCAAAATAAAAAAAATTTTGTCCATTAGTTTGATCAGTGAAAAGAGCAAGGGGAAATTTGGGGGTCCCCATGCTACTGCTCCCATACTTCAGCCTTATCACATGGGGAGTGTAATGATACATGGAGCAGGCAAAGCGCTCCCAGGGAGAAGATTTCCGCTCCAGGGCAAACGATTTCAGCAAAATTTTTTACCTGCTTTCAAAGAAAAAAACAACCATTCATAAAAACTGACTGTGCCTGAGGAAATTTCCCTTTTAAATCCCCGACATTGTTAGAGATTTGTCCCTGTGGTCACCGCTTTTGCCCCCAACCCAAGTTATGTAGAGAACGTTTTCTAGCCGGAAAAAAAGAGATCAATGTGAGGTCATGATGCGGGTTTGATGGAGGCAAGCTATTTCTCATAAGTAGACAAAAGAAAGAACACGGAATCCAGCGTTGTGCTTCCAAAACAAGAGTAAAAAATTTTCCAACCTTATTCAAACGTTTTAAAAAACCCAAAACATGTTTAAGCAAAGATACACCGCATCTAAGAAAACGCGTTTCGGAGAAAAAAAACCCCTCCTTATTCAGGGCAACAACATTCACACTGCCCAAACCTTTTATATTCTATGAGAGTACATTGACCATGCAGGGATGACATCACTGTCATGTACTTGGCAACATTTACCAATATTTTACAAAATTAAAACACAAGAATGTATAAAAAAAAATGTTCGGTTACATTAAAAAAAAACAGTTTAGTACGACACATTAAATCTGCTTTTTTTAAGACCGCTGGGTACCGTGTATTTAATTTAATATCCCCAAATTCTCTGGCACCAGCTTGCTCTATATCTCCGCCCTACTGGGTTTGAAACTCTTTCAATGCCGAAATAAAAAGTGGGAAACACGCCTGCATGCACTTCAGGGAATGCTTAGAGGCCATGGATCACCTACCCTAGGGCCCCTGTCATCAGACAAATGTCTACAATCCGCCCCAAAAAAACGCAGTAAGTCAGCCCACATATTAATATGAATTCATGCAAGTGATAAAAGATTACAAAATTGTGTTACAATTTATATAGGACATCATATTAAAGGACTTTTTTATGGTTTTCTGAGTAAAGTTTTAGAGTTGGTCACGTGTTTCAGGATGTCTGCAGTATGTAACATTTGTACATTCCTAGGGTAATACCGGGGATACATTTTTTGTTGGTATCCGACAAAAAAACAAGATAAAAAGAACAAAAAATTTTCCTCTTCTGGGGACAAAACAATTGTTTTCTGCTACAAAATTTTCCATTTTTCCTGACCCATCAACAAAGGGGGGTTCTTTTTAATTAAAATTAAAAATTTTTTTTAAATTTGTGGACATACGTCGTGGTAAATGTAACTTTCACTATTCTTTCTGTTTTGGAAACTATCGTTTCCTTTTAGCAAATCCTCCTAGGAATGGGGGATATTTTTTTCACTGCTTTTGTTAAGGACCGTAGTGGATACCCCTAAAGTAATCATTTTTTTACTTTTGCTTGGAATTTAGGAAAAAGATCTAAATTTGAAAAAATTTTTTTTAACCTTATTTGTTCTCCAAAAGGGGTTCCCTCCACAACATGCTTAGGATACTAGAACTCGCATGTAAAATTGCATTTCCCGGGAAAAAGGTCTTTCTAATGGTAAAACCTCATCCTGTTCCTTTACCCCCAAATTAACGTCCAGATAATTAATGCTGTTCCCGTGCCATTCCAAAGGAAATTTGATTTATGTTTTATCGTTTTAAAAACTGTTTTAAAGAGAAAGCCTCTTCTTCCGTTCCTCCCCACACCAGGAGCAGGTCGTCAAATAACGACCCTACCACCTGATGTGGGAGAAAAAGGGTTGGACACAGTGAACAGAAATCTCTCCTCCCAGCCGACATGAATATTTGGGAAGGGAGGGAGAAAATTCATCCGGGCGTTTTCTGGGCCGTAATCAATGCCAGGTGAGCTACTTTAAAAACTTTTTTTTTTGTTTTTGAAAACATTTCTCGAACAAATTCAGGCTCCACAAAATTTTCCCATGTTTTGCATATTTTTCCCAATTTTTTTTTGTTCTAAATCATATCCAAAAAAAAAAATTTACACTGAAAAGCAAAAGGAAAATGTTTTTAACGTGACTTTTTAGGCCCATATCTCACCATCCACTACAGCTTTTACAGAGCTATTTAATTTTATATCAACATTTTACCTACTTAACTGTACAAAATTTGACTTCAAGAATTGCATCTGCTTATTTGCAGATTCTTTCCGTAACTGCATTTTTACTTTTTGCTCCTAAAAATTAAAATGTTAATTTTTATTTTTTTTTGTTAGTATTTGAGAAATCCATTTTGGGTTTTCAATACTGCCCGAATCCCTTAAGGGCCTAATCTTGACCAAAATCATCCCAGGCCTTCTAAAATTCCCAAGTTTGGGGCAGACTGGGCTTTGGGTTTGAAATACAGCTTTTTCTTCAACCAACCCCAATGTTCAAAAATTTTAAAAATTTTTTACACTTCTGCTTTCCCTTCTGTTTTACCTAAATACTTTTTACTGTATTATAAGGTGGTAAAAACCTGATGTTACCCAATTACTACAGTAAAGTTTTCAATTAAACATGCACTGATTTAGGGAGTCAGGAGTCGGGGGTTTTGGAAATTGAGGATCGGGGGTTTTGGGTTGCCCACTCCATACCCTGCTTACATCACATATTTGGAAAAAGGGAATGCAAAACCTTAGTTTCCTCGCCTCAGAGGTCTTGGCCTAATTCTGCTCTAATCTATACCTGTGTTCAACTTGCACCCATACCGGTGTATGGACTCTTGGGTTATGTTCACACAGCGTATTTGCAGGGTGTATTTTGGTCTGTAATAGTGCCAAAATATGTCCCGCAAGTACAGTAAATAAGAATGTTACGAGTAAAATCACAGTCATTTCGATGCCCATAAAAAGAGGTGACCTGTGATTTCTTTTGGGTGCTTACGCACTGAGAAATGGGGAAATATGAGGCAGAGAGCTGGCCAGCTCATACTTTCAACAGCGCTAATGAAGACATATTGTGGCGTATACCTGTACGCGCCACAATACGCCATGTGAACATACCCTTAGGGCGCGTTTACACAGCAAAGACCAAATACCTTTGGATTTTTCCCCAAACCCGTATTTTTTCTGTTTTGGCATGCAAGGGGCAGCTTTTGTTTGCGGATTTAAGCCGTCCCCCTTTGCACCCACATGTTCCTATTCTGAAAATTGGGTGGAAGAATGAACATATTTTAATTTTTTTCGGCCCGTTGCTGAAAAAAAACCGTCCCGCAGAAAATCCGTGCAGTGGGGACTTCTGCACAGATTTTCTATGAAAGTCTATGGGGGAGCGTTTTGTTGGTTTTCAGACGGTTTGTAAAACCGCAAACCGTCTGAAAAAACCGACCACTAACCCTTACCGTGGGGACAGGCCCTTACTGTTTCCCCATATGCCTATAATTTCACTTGCGGCATGCTCTGCCGCACTCTGTATTCTTTTCAAAGAGCATTGCTTCGAGGGGAGATTCCTCCTGTATGGACAGCGCACGGAGGCTGTGCCAGCTCTTTACTGGTAAGCCATGCAGCTTTGCCCTTACATAATGAGGATTAGCATGCTCTGAAATGATTCTTCCTGTTGGGTCCTGTTACACAGATATGTGCTGGGTTCATCAGCTGGCAGAGGCAATGACAGCTGCACTACATATCATTTGCAGTGATCCCATGGAGTATCATTCCTCATAGTGGCCAACTACACATCTCTATAGTGATAATCCTGTGTGCACTTCAGTGTTTGCTGAAGTGATAGAAGATAGTTATATAATTATGTAAAAATCCAGGTATGCGAAGCAAAGGTGCAGCTGGGAGAGAGACCCATGGAGTATTTGGCAAGGTGCTGTGTGAGAGGACGCCAATGAGCCTTTATGCCAGGAGTGGGGAACCTTTTTTTTTTTGTCAAGTTCCATTTGGATATTTATAACCTCATTCGCTATACTTGGTCAAACATGTAATGAACTCATCCCCAATGTGATACTCAGGACCAGGGGTGCCAATTGCGCAGTACTCCTGTCAGGGGCCCTAATCAAAAAGGGGCCCACTGATATGTTAAAAAATAGGAACTAGTAATGGGTGGGGGCCCATTTGATTTGGCTTTATGGAGCCCTGAAATGGTTAATAGATGACTGAAGGCAGCCCTGCTAAGGACAGCTTCTCTCCCTGTTCAGCACAAGTGAAGATGCACTTTGTCAAACCAATGACTAAATCAGCAGCAAATTTCATTAATGTAGTTTCCCCTTTTCATCACATTGGGGGAGAAAAGGCATGGACGAGCGCTGTAACTGCAGAGCTGGATGTCCTCCTATCAGAGTTTACATGCAAAGCACCGAAGTCTCTGTTCCCCTGTGCTGTGATGTCCAACAAGCTGTAGAATAATGGGGTAGACGAGACTAGAGTTGGTACTGGCTGCCCCCCCCCTCCATAATTTAGCTGTAATGCTCCTAAATCTCCTTTCCCTCCATGCTGTGATGTCCATGCCTCCCCGATGTGCAGTAGCATATCAAGGCAGAAATAGCATCAACTACAGTAGTTTCTGGTGCACTCAATGACCCCAAATCAGGAAATAAATGCCAGGAGATATAGAGTCCAGCGCATGCGCAGTAGCACATCTGGCAAGAACAGCTTGAGCGAGATCTACTCCCTGGTCTCCGAAGCTCCTGGCAGTTGTTTGCTAACTCGGCGACACTGGGCCTCATTTATGAAAAATGTCTAAGCTTAAGACTGTCTTTGTTGCCCAGAGCAACCACTCTGATCTCAGATTTCATTTTTTAAACTGAGCTCTCTGAGCAATAAAGAAAGTTTTACACATAGTTTTGCTAAATGAGGCCCATTCAGTGCAAACCAGACCAAATTATCCTGAGGTCTGTATACGGCCTGTGGGCCGAGCGCTCCTCACCCTTGCTCTGTGCCTTGGCTTAGGTAGATAGCAGGGGCGGAACTACTGTGGTAGCAGACATAGCAGCTGCCATGGGGCCTGCACCAGTAGGGGGCTCAGGCCAGGCCCCTTAAGGTAATTCGCCCAAAGGAGCTACTTTTCTGGATTTTGACTGAACACCCAGGTGTATAAATCTGGGAACTAAATTAAAAAAACTTGACTGTTATTAATATAGTTAAAACGCCTTACATCTACCCTCATCCTAAACATTTGCTAATTCCAGCCCTAGTATTGTTAGATAAGAGGTAGGGCCATGAACTTGTTTTATATCATGAAAACCTCCCAGTTGCCTGGCCTGTCTTTATTAAATGGATGTTACTTCATTAATTTTAAGGAAGACTCGTGAAAAGGGTACAATCCCTGAAACCGTTCCTAGCGCCAGTTTTTTACAATGTTTGTACCGCTGCAGGTTTCTATGCAAAGGTAAAGTTAAATCTTGGAACGTTTGTCTCACGATGAGATGTTTCCTCCGGACTAGCTCGATAGACGAAGTGCAGTGTGCATCTTTAGGCCAGGCCCCTTAGACCCCGGGCTCGGGCCCTGTAGCAGCAGCTACTTCGTCTGCTAGCCTTGCAGTGTTCCCCTGCCGGCGCACCCTGTGTGATTAAATGTTGCTGCGGCCCCCTGACATCGCTCTCCACAACATGCTCAATAAACTTGACAGAGGGTGTGGGTGAGGGGAGTCAGAGCAGGTGAAGGACCTGAGCTGTCACGGACACTGACTGTTCTTCTCTTGCTCACCGCTCATCCAAAACTTTGCTATGGGGCCCAGGCTTCTCTAGTTACTCCCCTGTTAGATAAAGAGGTAGGGCAGTGAACTGTGCTTTTGCATAGATGAAGGAAAGCCTTGCTATGGCTCGTTTGGGTGAAGGGTGCCCTCAAAAGAGCCTGATCTTTGAGTGGCTGAAAATGGATTGAAAATTTACTTCATCAATAATAACACATTATAAGGAAAAACTCTGAAATGATGGGATTACCAATCCCAGAGAATCTGTTCTAGCTGAGCTGTAGTGTTCTGGCTTGGGAGACAAGTTTGTTCTGGCAGGTTTCTAGCGCAGACCGCAGGCGTTAACACCCGCTTGAACTTCTTCCAAGGAATGTTCTGATCTCAAACTGAGGCACATGAATGAACTTGGCTCTTGGACATTAAAAGGTCAGCAAGAAATAGCACAAGGGGTGTTCTGAGTGATGCAGACTTTACTGGGGCCAAATAAGGAGGATTTGCTTAAATCCTGAAATAGAAATGATTAGACAAACCCTAATTAACTTCAAATGGGAAGTGCACGGAGCGGGCTCTGCAGGTGGCACCAATGTACACTAGGACTATGGCTGCCATAGAGACATTGATAATGTGGTCAATCTTAAAGTTACTGATCGAACAGAGAGCAGACAGGGTGGATTTATCTGCTTGGTGCCTGTGCCCAAGGACATAGGAGGTTATGTAATCTAATCCTGGAGATTCTCTGAGATGCTTAGTGATAAATGTGAGTCAGAGAAATCTGGAGCCAACAGTTACGGGTGTGCTCTGGCATCATTTCATGGCACTGCTATCACGCACAGCCATTGGCTAAGGTCAGGAGGCTGGGTGATATCCGGGCAACCTGTCATCCTGTGGTTGGCACAGAATCGGTGGGAGACAGACGTGTGACATTTCTGGATGAAGGGGCGGTCACACACAGCGTTCTTTTCTATTGGCCTTTTTTTTTTTTTTTTTAAGAAAAACTCAGGTTTTTGAACCAAAGTCAGAACTGGATTCAACATGAATGGGAAATATAGAGAAAAGATTTACACTTTTCCTGGATCCACTTCTGTCCAAACAATGCTGTGTGTGAAATCAGTCTTAGGGCTTGTTCACACAGAGTTTGCACTCTGTGTTACAAGCGCTCTTAGGATCCGTCTTGGGGTCCGCTCGGCCCTTCCCCAAGACGGACCTAACCCATTAGCAGTGAGATTATTACTGCTCGCTATAACGAACACGAGGGTCGTTTCAGATGAGGGATCGCCGCTGCGTGTTTCAAAGGCGCAGCTCGGCTATGTCTTGAAAAGAATTGACATGCAATTCTTTTCAAGACGGAGCCGAGCTGAGCTTTTGAAACACGCAGCGGCGATCCCTCATCTGAACGACGCTGCGTGTTCGGCATAGCGAGCAGTGATAATCTCACTGCAAATTGTTTAGATCCGTCTTGGGGCCGACAGAGCGGACCCCAAGACGGATCCTAAAAGCGCTTGTAACACAGAGTGCAAACTCTGTGTGAACAAGCCCTAAGACGACGTCCACACGACAGAGGACAAAATACTCGTCGGATTCTGAATCCAAAAAGTGGCGCGTCCAATGAGTATTTCAACACTATTTTACACAAAAACCCTAAGATTTTTAACTCGGTTTTTGTTTTTTTGGTGCGGTTTTCAGATTTGGTTTTTCAATCGTTTTTTGCATCACAGATCGCTATTGGGTTTTGGACTTGCTTCCGCTCCAAAGAATGCAGCAAAAAACGCGCACAAAACTTTCTGGTCGTTTTTCATTGCATCTCATTGACTTCAATAGAAGTTGTTCCAAGTTTTTGGAAAAGACGGTGGTTTTGAAATCTAATCTTAGAAAATCCAAGTCGTGTGGACTAAAACTCGGATTTTCTATTGATGTGTATGGGGATGGTTTTACAATCGGTTATTGATTATTTTTAAAAATCTGAAATCCATGTGAATTTCCTACTCGAAATACTTGCCTTGTAGATGGACCCTAAGGATATGTTCACACGGCGTGTTGGATCCATTTTTGGATCCGTTTATAGATGCGTGTTTGAATCTGTGTTTTGGGCCCTAAACGGCAGTGTCGGACTGGGGTGCCTAGGACCCACAGTTGGACTTGACTCTAGTGGCCCACCAGTTGAGTTTTTATGGGCCCACCGGTATAGTTTATTTTGGGGACCCACCCTACAGCTACTGTAAATGACTGTTTATGCCTCCTATATTCTACCTCTTCCTTTTTGGCTCTCTTTCTATGCTTTTTTGTCTCTTCTGAGAATGTATATGGAGTTAAAAAACAACTTTAGGTCTACCATGCTCAGGGGCCTATTGGGGGTTTCCCCTATTCCCCCTGTGGGCCAGTCCGAGCCTGCTAAACGGATCCAAACACGCATCTAACAATGTGTAGTGTGACTTAAATTGCTTTCAATGTACAACATGCATCAGCGTTCAGACGAGTGATCTCCGATGCGTGTTTTACATGCGTCTTTCTGATGCGTCTTTTGGATTCGTTCAAAGAATTGTCATGTCAATTCTTGATTCATTTGACACAGCAGACGCCCTATTTAAAATTATAGGTTGCGTTCCTGCTGCAGCCAAAATGCATCCAAACACACACTTGCATGTTGGAGCCGATTGACGCATCGCTTTTGAATGTGTTTTTCAGATCCAAAAACGGATCCAACACGCCCCATGAACATACCCTAAGGGGTTGTTCACACTGAGTTTTGACTCCGTATTAACATCCGCTTTGTAGATGCATCTCGGGGACCGACAGGACGGACCCAGAGAAGCATGTAACAATTAGAAGTGAGATGATCACTGCGGGCTATGAAGAACACGAAGTGGGGTTCACATGAGAGATCACCGCTGCGTGTTTCCCTCCTGCCTGTCGGGTCCGTCTTGCGGATGCAATCAAAGAATTGCATGTCAGCGCATATTCCGTGCTTTGGGAATACGAGCTGATCAGCGCGACTTCCAATTCACCCAGCGTATTGAACATACCGGAAAAGCGCATACTTTTTAATTTTTTTTTTGTTAGAAGCTGCAGTGACTGGATGCTTGCTGGAAGTCAAAAGGCAAATCTAAAACACACTTCAGATGTTGCTTTCTTTGCTGTAGGTTTAGTTGCATTTTGGGTGCATTTTCTTGGTCAGTAGAATTTCTTTTGAAGTGCAGCATGCTATAGGTGTAGCATATTTTCAGGCAGTTTGTAGCGCTTTGCTCCCCTTAGACCTCCATTGTTTTTGTTGCCACCAAAAAATAAGGTATTTGTGCATGCGCAATACATTTTTTAAGCATTTTTGTATCATTTTTTGATGCATTTTTGTATTATTTTTTGATGCATTTTTGTAGCACTTCACATTGCAAATTATATAATAGATCACATGATTTATGAAAGAAAAAATGAACCAGAAAAAAAGGATATTTGAAAAATGCATGTACCAATATACACTTTTATTGCAAAATTTTACAAAAACTGCATGAAAACCACATAAAACCTTGCAAAAAAGTATGCAGTTTTTGAAGCGCTGTTTTGGGCATGCAATCTTTGTTCTGTACATGGGAATGTCCCTGATTTGGCTGGGAATTATCCTGATCTGCCTGGGAATACCCATTTTTCAGGCTGAAAACCCCCACCTCTTTTATGGTCCAGTCTCAAAAGAAAAAGGGGAGAGGTGGCAAACATGCCTTTTTGTGCTTAGATGTCCACAGGTTGAGACCCTACACAGATAAAGAGTTATATGTTAAAATTCTCTCTACCAACAGCCACAACTAGGGGAGCTCACAAGATCCCCTTGGTGCTGCCTGGGAAAGCTGCATAAGACCTATCTCTAATGTAGTGAAAGCAAATCAGATGCTGCCAGGAATCTCTCTGTTTCCAGCTTTAGATATGTGAATTAGAAATGTATGAAAAAGCTACAGAAAGGTTAAAAGGGTTTTCTCATCAGGCTGTTTCACAGGGCCTGCTCTTCACAGCTAGCTTCAGGCTTCTACTTTCTATTAAGGCTGTGGGTGGTTCTACAACAGTGACTGACATTTCAGCTCTGGTATTCCTAGCTGAGTCTACTAGAGGGTTATTGGTAAAGGAGGGGTTTTAAAGGCAGAGTATGAGGCTAAGGGTATGTTCACACGGCTTATTTTGGGGTGCATTTCGGCACGTATTTCGTAGCGTATTGCGCTTAGTACGTGGGGAAATGCGCCCCATAATTACGGTAATCCATAGCTCTAATAGACAACTATGGATTACGCCTCCTCTCCCCACTCGTACAATACGATCGTATTGTACAAGCGGGGAGATAATTAACATGTCAATAACTTGCGGCAATACGCGGCGCGAGTAATGAATGTCTATGGGGCCGGCGGGCTGCACGACTCCCAAATCACCCGGCACAATTGCGGCCGTACTGTATGCGCCACAATGACGCAGTGTGAACATACCCTAAAGGGTTAAAGTTTGTCAGTAAGAAACATAAGCTCCTGTGCTACTGATAAGACACAACAGGGAGTGATTTCACCATCCCAACCAGCCCGGGCTGTAGTGCAGAGAGAGGTGGTCGGTAACCTAGGATAGCTTGTGTACACAGGCAGGAGATAAGAGCTGCTCCAACTTGGAGTGAAGCAAAATTAGAGCAGCAATGTATTTGCCTTTGCCTACATGTTTAAAGCTAATGGTACCCTTCTGTTAAAGAAAGTAAACTCACAATGATCACTAACATAACCTGAAACTGACAAAAACAATAAATTTTAATTTACTGAAAATTAACAAAAGAGAATCAGATATTGCTCCTGAATTGTGGTAAAACTCCAAAAATGTAAAAAAAAATAAACCAATGAAACGCACTATTTTGTTGCACGACCTTTTGAGGCAGTCACTGCAAACAAATGATTTCTGTAACTCTCAATGAGACTTCTGCCCTTGTCCATTGGTATTTTATCCCACTTCTATTGAGCAAACTCCTCCAGCTGCCTCAGGTATAAAGGTGCCTTCTCCAGACTGCAGGTTTCATCACCTTCCACAGATGTTCAGTAGAAAATGGATCAGGGCTCATAGAAGCCACTTCAGAATAGCCCAACGCTTTGCTCTTAACCATTCTTGGATATTTATAGCTGTTTGTTTTGAGTCATTATTCTGTTTAAGGCCCTATGACCTATGACTAAGGCCAAGCTTTCTGACATTTTGCTCCAGAATGCCTTGATAGTACTGAGATTTCATTGCATGCTGCACAGATTCAAGACACCCTGTACAAAGCAGCTTCAAAACATAACCAAGCCCCCTCCATGGTTCACAGTAGCTACAATGTATTTTTCTTTATAGGCCTTTTTTTTTTGCATCTTTAAACATAGAGCTGATGTGACTTGCCAAAAAGCTCCAGTTTAGTCTCACCTGTCCAAAAGACATTATCTCAGGAACTTTGTGGCTTATCGATATGCATTTTGGCAAATCCCAGTCTCGCTTCTTTAAGATTTGCTTTTAACAGTGCTTTTCTTCTCGGTCATCTTTCATTAAAGAGGTGTTTCAGGCCCCAATGCTCGTTTGTCTGTCGGGGCATGAGTAAAAATAGACTAAGACTCATACTTACCTCCTGGATGCTCCAGTTCACTCCCGGCTGCCAGTGCATTAATTCAGGAAGTAAGCAATGAACGTTCATCATTCACATGAAACAAGCAGCCAATCACAGGCCACAACATTGTGTGCAGTTGACCTCTGTGGACTGTAATTGGCTGCAGCTGTCACATGAATCAAGACAGTTCACTGCTTCAGCCAGGATGTGTGCTCTGGCAGCCAGGAGTTACTCATATCCCGATGGACAAACAAGCATTGTTAGTGTCTGGAATACCTCTTTAAGTCTAATTTGATAAAGACAGTGATGGATATTGTGATCTGACACTTACTGTATGTACGACATGACAGTATGATAGGAACATCAAACTGTTCAGAGATGGTCTTATAGCCTTTAACAAGTTTGTCCATAATTTTTCTTTCTAATCCTGTGAGATAACTCTCTGCTTAGCTTCCATTATTCCATCGATGTTCAGTGTGGTATACACCATGATACCAAACAGCACAGTGACTACTTTTTTATACCCTTTAAATAGGCAGACTGACTGATTATAAGTTTGAAGACACCTGGGATGCTAATTAGAGGACACACCTTAGTTTAGCTTTATGTCCCTATTGTCACATTATTTTCAGTCTTGTCTAGGGGTTCCATTATTTTTGTCGAGGTCAGTTTCATTAGTTCATTTTATAATATCTGGTTGAATCACAATTTAAATACAATGTTTGATTTTTATTTTTTTATTTATTTTTTTTTTTAGTAAATTTAAATGCATTATTACTTTTGACAGTTTAAAGTTTTCTGGTGACCAGTGCGAGTTTTGGCACATGATAGACAGGGGGCCTACCATGATTTTGCTTTGGGGCCCAGAATTCCATGGTGGAAACTACCTTTGGTAGACAGGATACAGAATGGACCCATTGAAAAGGGCTAATTTTCTTCCATAACCGTGGATCCATGTTTGTGAACAAGGCCGTGCCAATGCTGTCTTGTGTGTTTTTGGGGCGATTGTTCATACCATCTTGACTTCTATAGCCAAAGTAATTTCCACTATGTATATTGGATCACTGGCCCCCTACTTTACTGTACTTCAATACAATATACACCTTGTTTTTGCTCAAGTGGATACCGCAGCTGCAGGTCCCCACCTACTGTCTAGAGCTCAATCATAATCAAGCTTGACAAAGGGGGCGTGTATTCCCCCGAAACGTCGCTAGTAGACGTAGCGGCATCCGAGAGGAGAGGTGTCATTGACAGCTCTGAAGCAAGGACTGAGGTCCGACATGAAGGCTGAATGTTGAACGCCAGAAAAAGAGGCGGCGGCACAAGTCTCAGGTGAACTCTTTCCAAAGAAATGTTATATTCTAAGTAAATTAAGCAATAGCCACTGTTTGTGTCAGGGCTAGGCGGCGCGTTTTCAGGGAGCAACACTCTGCAGCAGCTGAATTGCGACCCCACCCTGATAGACAGTCTGCTGGTAGCTCTGTGAGTGACAGAGGTCCAGCCACTCCGGACAGGGGGCGTGTCGCACCAGCCAATGGGAGGACCCAGAGGCCGCTCCAATCGGCTGCTGGGGCGGTGTCCGAGAATCCCATTTAAACTCCCTGAAGGCTGAGTGCAGCGCCTGTGATATTCTCCTGGCTGCCTTGCTACCTGTGCTATTGTTTGTTGTCTGCTTACCTGTGTACCTGACCTCGGCTTGTTTCCTGACCCCGGCTTGTCTTCTGATTTGTACCTCGCTCCCGTTTGGCTTTTGACCTCGGCTTGTTTACGTTTACTCTCCGGTTCTGATTTGTGGCTTTGGCGTTTCCGTTTTGGTATTGACCCGGACTGTCTGACTATTCTTCCTCCTGACGGCCCCAGCACTTTAGCAGAGCAGGGACTGTCGCCCAGTTGCCGTCTGCCGCCTAGGGCAGCACGTCAAGCAGGCAGGGACAGTGGGCTGGGTTCCAGTTAGGGCTCACTGCACCTCCCTTGACGTGACAGTTTGGTTTTAAATGGATTTCTAAATAAAGTCATTTTTAAGAAGTTATATACAAATGGAATTAATTATATATACCGTTAGCAAGGATTATGATTGACCCCTACTTTACTCTGTCACTTTAGTGAATCCCACTCTGTTTCAATGCCCTATTAGGGCCAATGTGTATTAAGTGATTTCTGTTCTGCTTATGAACGGATGCTAGATGCACCAAGTTAATTCTGCTCTGCCTATGTCCGGGCACCACTCTTTTTTTAAACATATCTCTGTCTTCTCACCTTTACAAGGTTCTTGGGCTTTTTCTGAAGATGTTTTCTTTGTCACTTCGTTCTCACTACGATTGTTCCTGACGGCGCTAATTGATCATTGCCTGCCCTTAGACTTTATGTGAGTACGGTACTAAGGCAGTCCTGATGGGTTTCATACAACTATTCTTGGGTGCTGCTGAGGCATAGGGATTTCTTTCTGGAAAGTCAACACCTTGTGATGAACTTTTGAAGAGGACCTGTCACATCTCCTGACAGGTCTATTTTAATAAATTCTTGTGTTCTACGTAAAATAACAATTCTGCAGCATCTTCTGTTATACAGTGCCTTGCAAAAGCATTCAGCCCCCTTGAACTTTTCAACCTTTTGCCACATTTCAGGCTTCAAACATAAAGATATACATTTTTATTTTTTTTGTGAAGAATCAACAACAAGTGGGACACAATTGTGAAGTTTAACAAAATTTATTGAATATTTTGAACTTTTGTAAAAAATAAAAAACTGAAAAATGGGGCATGCAAAATTATTTGGCCCCCTTAAGTTAATACTTTGTATCGCCACCTTTTCCTGTGATTACAGCTGCAAGTCGCTTGGGGTTTGTCTCTATCAGATTTTCACATCGAGAGACTGAAATTCTTGCCCATTCTTCCTTGGCGCATAGCTGGAGTTCAATAGTTGTGATGGCAACCTTGCGTTTAGTGAACAGCTGGTGCTCAGTGAGTTTGGATGAGGAGAATGCCATTTGTGGAGCAGCTGGAGCTCAGTGAGGTTGGATGGAGAGCGTTTGTGAACAGCTGGAGCTCAGTGAGGTTGGATGGAGAGCGTTTGTGACAGCTGGAGCTCAGTGAGGTTGGATGGAGAGCGTTTGTGATCAGCAGTTTTCAGCTCTTTCCACAGATTCTCGATTGGATTCAGGTCTGGACTGTGACTTGGCCATTCTTACACTTGGAGATGTTTATTTGGGAACCTTCCGTTGTAGATTTTGCTTTATGTTTGGGATCATTGTCTTGTTGGAAGATAAATCTCCGTCCCAGTCTCAGGTCTTTTGCAGACTCGAACCGGTTTTCTTCCAGAATGGTCCTGTATTTGGCTCCATCCATCTTCCCATCAATTTTAACCATCTTCCCTGTCCCTGCCGAAGAAAAGCCCAAACCATGATGCTGCCCCCACCATGTGTGACAGTGGGGATGGGGTGTTCAGGGGGATGAGCTGTGCTGCTTTTACACCAAACATATCGTTTTGCATTGTGGCCAAAAAGTTGGATTTTGGTTTCATCTGAGCATCCACATGTTTGGTGTCTCCCAGGCGGCCCCTTCTTCCACATGTTTGGTGTCTCCCAGGCGGCTTGTGGCAAACTTTAAACCAGACTTTTTATGGATATCTTTGAGAAATGGCTTCTTCTTGCCACTCTTCCATAAAGGCCAGATTTGTGCAGTGACTGATTGTTGTCCTGTGGAAAGACTCTCCCACCTCAGCTGTAGATCTCTGCAGTTCATCCAGAGAGATCATGGGCCTCTTGGCTGCATCTCTGATCAGTCTTCTCCTTGTTTGAGCAGAAAGTTTAGTGGGACAGCCGGGTCTTGGTAGATTTGTAGTGGTCTGATGCTCCTTCCTTTTCAATATGATCACTTGCTCTTTGGGATGTTTAAAGTTTTGGAAATCTTTTTGTACCCAAATTCGGCTTTAAACTTCTCCACAACAGTATCACGGACCTGCCTGGTGTGTTCCTTGGTCTTCATGATGCTCTCTGCGCTTTAAACAGAACCCTGAGACTATCACAGAGCAGGTGCATTTATACGGAGACTTGATTACACACAGGTGGATTATATTTATCATCATCAGTCATTTAGGACAACATTGGATCATTCAGAGATCCTCACTGAACTTCTGGAGTGAGTTTGCTGCACTGAAAGTAAAGGGGCCGAATAATTTTGCACGCCCCACTTTTCAGGATTTTGGTTGTTTTTTTTTACAAAACTTTAAAATATCCAATACATTTCGTTCCACTTCACAATTGTGTCCCATTTGTTGTTGATTCTTCACAAAAAAATTTCAATTTTATATCTTTATGTTTGAAGCCTGAAATGTGGCAAAAGGTTGAAAAGTTCAAGGGGGGCGAATACTTTCGCAAGGCACTGTAACTCTGTGTTGTGCTGTTCCTCTGTTATGACTCCCAGAAATCTATTACTTAATCCGTCAATTGGGTCTTACCCTTCCATGTTTTAAAAAGGGTGTGTCCTTCACACACTGTCAGCACTGATTGGACAGTGTCAGACTGTGCAGAGACACACCCCAAATGGTAACACCCAGCTGACAGATTCAGTAATATATTTCTAGAAGAAACAAAATATGATCGGAACAACACAGAGTTCTAAGAGAAGATGCTCGAGAACAATTATATCATAGGAAACACAAGGATTTAGTAAAATAGACAGGTCAGGAGAGGTCACGGGTCCTCTCCAAAGTAAAGAACAAAAAATCCTTTATTTATCGAACCTCCCCATCTACTCTAGTATGGCGCCCATCCATCGTCTGTGACTATATACAATCTGTGAAGACGGCGGAGGATGACACTATATAAATAAGAGAAAATGTATTTAATGTCATTACGTTGGCGATTTGTCAGACACTCTTTTAAGATACTACTTTCCTTGATTATATCAGTCAGTAAATTCAAAGGGTGTAGAGTGTTTTATCCTAATCATTAAGTTTACAAATTAGGTCACTGTTATAATGTATCTGTCATGGAGAATAAGTATTTCCCTGCAAGCCATATACTGTAGGCACAAGAAGCCAAACCCAATGACTCAGGCAGCAGAAACTTTTTAATGAGTTAGTTCCTATGGTAATCCAGGTCTCAGAAGGTAAAACAGGTTATATGGTTTCACCTTAAAGCAGGGGGTCAGTTCTTAGAATCAACACTTCATGGAAATAGCGAGAGGAACAACACTATGGAAAGCATGTAAACAACACAGGGCGAAGTAATCCTGGGTGATAGTTAGAAAAGGGGTGCACAAAAAGCGACACTGTATGGCTGGATATGTTATGGTGGGTACTATGTAGATGTCAATGTATGGTTGGCACTGTTATGGTGGGCTGTGTATGGCTGGCTATGTTATGGTGGGCACTGTATGGCTGGCTATGTTATGGTGGGCACTGTATGGCTGGCTATGTTATAGTGGGCACTGTATGGCTGGCTATGTTATGGTGGGCACTGTATGGCTGGCTATGTTATGGTGGGCACTCTATAGCTGGCTATGTTATGGTGGGTACTATGTAGCTGTCACTGTATGGTTGGCACTGTTATGGTGGGCAGTGTATGGCTGGCTATGTTATGGTGGGCACTGTATGGCTGGCACTGATATGGTGGGCACTGTGTGGCTGGAATTGTTATGGTGGGCACTGTATGGCTGGCATTGTTATGGTGGGCACTGTATGGCTGGCTATGTTATGGTGGGCACTGTGTAGCTGGCACTGTGTGGTGGGCGCTATAGGGCTGTATATGCTTTTTGGAGCAACCTCAATGAGCAATCCATTAAAAATTATGTCTGTATTATCTCTGGATTTCTTCATTAGCGGAGCATTTATTTCTGACACAATCCTGGCAGACTCACAAGATATAACATAAAAATGTCCGATAGGTTCCAGACTCCAGAGAGGAAGAGATGATGGAGAGGAGGATATATATGTGTGTTGTTCTCTCTAGTTATAGTTGTGAAGCTGCCACTTCTATAACCCCAAAACTAAAACGAAAACAGGTGCCTCAGATCCTCTCAATGGAGCAGGGGTCCCCCCCATTCTGATCTCTGGCAGTCCCTAAAGTAGAACCAAGACCTCTCAGCCATTTGGGTATTTACAGTTGAAGTAAGACAGGGAATACCCCTCTACGATTTACCGTGGTCCCTGGAGAGGTATAGGATGATAATGTGGCCCTTGGGTTAGAAAATGTTGTGCAGCTCTGCCTTATACCCTATAAATGGTTGAAGATATTGTTATAACATTGACATAAAGTAAGCATACTACACCGCCTTTCCACCTTCCTGGGATCTCTTTCACCTACGTTCAGCCGTGCATCCTCGCCAACCTGCGCAATATGGAAAAACAAACAAGCTTGTGACGACTAAGGTCACTTTATGTATTAACCAGTTTTCAGCAAGGATTTATGTAAAGAGTTTGCTTTGTCAAAAGGCAATGACCAGAGCTTACATTTCAACCTCTTGCGCTGTAAGGAATAATCTATAACAGGGCCCTCACCTACAATATGCCACTCATAGTACTGATGTCTACTTAGGGGCATAACTTTAGGGAGTGAAGAGATAACAGTGACCACCAGACCCTGGAGCCTAAATGGGGCCCAAAGGATCCTCTGCCACATACAATGGGATGCTAATTAGAGGACACACCTTAATGTAACTTTAAAGGGGTTGTCTCACTACAAGGATTGCTTTTTATGTTAAAGATCTTGCAAAAACAAGTCACTTTGCAATATATGTCCATTAACAGTGTCCTACCTATTCCTAGATATCCCCTCTTGTATGGGCTGCATCAGCTCCTCGGGTCGCTATAGCTACACACCTATTCAATTTCTCATGATAGGCTGCCAGCACTGGTTGCTATAGCTACAGACCTGTTTGATCTCTCCTGATAGGCTGCCAGCACTGGTTGATATAGACCTGGCTTCTACTGCAGCCTAGTAGAAGCCAGAAAACATGCCCCTGAATTCAAAATGAAACCAAGAAAACAGGACTGAGTTAAGGTGAATCAATGTAGTGAGACAACCCTTTTAATTGCATGTGATAGGTGGGGGCCCTTTTATAAATTTTGCATTGGGGCCTGTGGCAGAGCGACCATAGGCAGTCGCATGGTTCTGCCACTAGGTGGCGTCCGTGCCACCGAGAGCCTGGTCTCGGTGGGGGAAGCCAGGTATTGTCAGTCAGCAACATTAGGGTGCTGACTCTTGTACATAGCATGGCTAATGTCCAGCCATTAAGGGCTGGCCTTCCCGGAACAACTGCAGATGGGTGGGTGGTTGTTCCCACGTTCAAGGTCTCTGTGTTACAGCCCAGGAACGTGCCAGTACGTTTTACAGCATGGCATACAACCAAAACATAAACAAAATCCTCGGCCATCTAGCCACTAACTAACACATATTTGCCTCTCTAACCTGTGGCCTGGATCTACCATCCAGCACCACCAGCAAACACTTCACCAGTCTCCACTGGTTCTGGGTTCCCAAGCCTCTGGGGGCTCCACTACTCCACTGCTGCTCCTTTTGCAATAGCAGAACACGCCTCCTGATTACCTGGAGCAGCAGGTCCTTAATAGATCTCCAGAGACCTACCCAATACCTGGGCTGGAACCCAGAGACCTGGAACGTGGGAACAACCACCCACCCATCTGCAGTTGTTCCGGGAAGGCCAGCCCTTAATGGCTGGCCATTAGCCATGCTATGTACAAGAGTCAGCACCCTAATGTTGCTGACTGACAAAACCTGGCTTCCCCCACCGAGACCAGGCTCTCGGTGGCACATACGCCACCCAGTGGCAGAACCATGCGACTGCCTATGGTCGCTCTTCCACAGGCCCCAGAGCATGAATGGTACACCTCTGTGATTACTTAAATAGCCCTACCTTTGGGCCCCTTATAGCTACACTCAAGGTTTAAACAAAGGCATGCTTATGATTTTGTAAGCCTAACACATATCACAGATACAGCTTTACAAAGTTCCAGGAACCTGAGATATAAGGTGTTGATTGTGGGAGTTTAATAACTAGTATTGATATTATGGAGAATGTTGAATGTTCCAGACCTGTGTCCACAGGGCTGGACTGGCCTCCTAGTTGGGTCCCAAAGTCCCAGGAGAAGTCAACCTTTGGAGCTGGCTTAAGAAACTAATCACCAGATATCCCATTAAAGCCTATCTAAAGTGCAAAGATGACTTTACAAAGAACTTAAAAGTGGCCATGTCCTATATAGATAGCAATGAATCCTCAGAATAATTTCCTCTGCTGAGGCAGGAAAACTTCCAAGGAAAAGTCCATCACTGTGTGTTTGGCCAGTTAATGCCGTCTTACCAGAGTGAGGACCCCATCAAATAAGTCTATATCTCACGTCCCATCAACCATAGAGTCAATCCGGGGTTTAGAATGTAAAGAGCAGTAACCTAGCTCTTCCTGTCAGTCTGCTCTTGTACAGCTCCCAATGCCCTTATCATGCGACTCTTATTTATACAGCCCTGTGCAAATAATTGTCTTGGTAGTAACAGGGTAACAGATGTTAACGCAGCAGCTTTCTTTCTTACCAACACATTTTCTTGCAGTTTCACTGCTCAGGTCCAGAAATACCCAGATTAAGGTGGATCACCGCGTCTTAATGTTAAGCTGCTCCGGTTTGATCAGGAGGTAGCAGAGTCCTGACACTTGTTCGAATGCGGTGCTGGGTTACGGCTTTGCCAAAGAATATTAGGTTAATGGGCAGGAAGACAAGAACTTTATGAACTTATGTAAACCATATTATTTTAAGGAGAACCCGTGGCTATTCCTGGCATGTCTTCTTTAGTAAATACTTGTGGTCCTTGAGATATACCAATTCTGGAGCATCTTCTCTTACAACCTTGTGTTGTGCTGTTCCTCTATTATTCCTTCTAGAAATGTATGACTGAATCTGGCAGATGGGTGTTAACAGCTGGGGGTGTCCCTGCACAGTCTGACATTGTCCAATCAATGCTGGCAGTCAGTGGGGCAGATTTATCAAGGCAGTTGCGCCAGAATTCTGGCTCAATTTGCGCCAAAAACAAGCTTTTCGCCACATTTACTATGAGTTTTAGACAGTTTCAGGCGCTTCTGCGCCTAGTCCGACAAAGGGGAGTGGCCTTGTAAAGGGGGTGTGGTTTCCGTGAAAGGGGCGTGGCTTACATGCAACAAAAAAATGCGCTACAATCTGCGACCAAATTCTGGCGTAAAAGTAAGCCAACTTAAAGATGGTACAAACTGAGACTAGACAGTTCTAACCTGCACCAGATCTAACACTATGATATAGGGGCACATTATAAGACTGTCTATGCTAAGTTTACACTGTCTAAAAGTAAGTCACTACTGATAAATCTGCCCCAGTGTGTGTAGAGAAACACCCCTTTGAAAACATAGAATGGTAACACCCAGCTGACTGATTCAGAAATATATTTCTAAGAGTTATAACAGAGGAACAGCACAACACAGAGTTATAAGAGAAGATTCTCCAGAATTGTTATTTCACAGGAAATACAAGGATTTACTTAAATAGACATATCAGGAGATGTCACAGGTCGTCTTCAAAAGCTCCTCACATGGTGTTGACTTTACAGAAAGAAATCCCTATGCCTCAACAGTGAACAGAAATTCTGAAGTGTGGCACCTGAAATTAGTTGTATAAAACCCATGAGGGTTGGATTAGTACTCACACAGGGCCGTTCCCAGGGGCGGGCGAGGCGGGCGAGGCGGGCGATCGCCCAAGGCGCCGAGGCTTCGCTCACCCGAGGGGGGCGCTGCGGCCACCCGCCTCGCCCGCCCAGGGATCGGCCTCGGACGCTGCAAATCAGTCAGCAGCTGCACACTCGCTGTGCAGCTGGTGGTACAGGGAGGAGGCAAGATGGATTGTTCCCCTCCTTTCTCCTCCCCTGTATGTATTATTGCTCAGTGAGCGCTGTACATACACAGCAGCGTCGCAGGGGGCGCACGGCTTTCACTGCGCCCCCTGCGACGCTAGAATTTCCTAAGCTAGCAGCTCTGCTGCCGAGGAGATCCCTGGGAGCACTGCGACAGTGTAAGTGGCGTGATGACGTCACACCGCTTACACTGCTCAGCAACTCCCGGACATGGACGCGGGACCGTGGGATCGTGGCACGGTGAGTATGTGTTTTTTAAAATCTTATTATTATTAACTGCAGGGGGCTACCATCTGGCTAAAAGGGGCAATTACCTGACCACAGGGGGGGCTAACTACCTGGCTACATGGGGCAGCTACCTGGCTACATGGGGGCTAACTACCTGGCTACAGGGGGGCTGACTACCTGGCTACATGGGGACAGCTACCTGGCTACAGGGGGACTAACTACCTGGCTACAGGGGGGGCTAACAACCTGGCAACAGGGGGGGCTAACTGCCTGGCTACAGGGGAGGTAACTACCTGGCTACATGGGAGGCTAACTATCTGGCTACATGGGGGCTAACTACCTGGCTACATGGAGGCAGCTACCTGACTACAGGAGGGCTAACTACCTGGCTACAGGGGGGCTAACTACCTGGCTACTTAGGGGCTCACTACCTGGCTACATGGGGGCAGCTACCTGGCTACATGGGGGCTAACTACCTGGCTACATGGGGGCTAACTACCTGGCTACATGGGGGCAGCTACCTGGCTACATGGGGGAAAACTACCTGGCTACATGGGGGCTAACTACCTGGCTACATGGGGGCAGCTACCTGGCTACATGGGGGCTAACTACCTGGCTACATGGGGGCTAACTACCTGGCTACATGGGGGCTAACTACCTGGCTACATGGGGGCTAACTACCTGGCTACATGGGGGCTAACTACCTGGCTACATGGGGGCAGCTACCTGGCTACATGGGGGCTAACTACCTGGCTACATGGGGGCAGCTACCTGGCTACATGGGGGCAGCTACCTGGCTACATGGGGCTAACTAATTGGCTACATGGGGGCTAACTACCTGGCTACAGGGGGGCAGCTGCCTGGCTACAGGGGGGCAGCTACCTGGCTACAGGGGGGCTAACTACCTGGTTACATGGGGCAGCTACCTGGCTACAGGGTGGCTAACTATCTGGTTACATGGGGGCTACTACACAGCTATAGAGGGCTACTATCTGGCCACATGGGTGCTACTACCTGGCCACATGGGGGCTACTACACAGCTATAGAGGGCTACTACCTGGCTACATGGGGGCAACTACCTATCCACATGGGGGCTACTACACAGCTATATGGGGCTACTACCTGGCTACATGGGGGCTACTACCTGGCCACACGGGGGCTACTACACAGCTATAGGGGGCTACTACCTGGCTACATGGGGGCTACTACACAGCTATAGGGGGCTACTACCTGGCCACATGGGGGCTACTACACAGCTATAGGGGGCTACTACCTGGCTACATGGGGGCTACTACCTGGCCACATGGGGCTACTACACAGCTATAGGGGGCTAGCTGGCTACATGGGGGCTACTACATGGCTATAGGGGCTACTACACAGCTGTAGGGGCTACTACAGGGGCTACAACAGGGGCTACTACCAGGCTATAGGGGCAACTTGTCTACAGGCGCTACTACCTGACTATAGGGGCTGTTACCTGGCTATAGAAGCTATTACAGGGGTCTACTACCTGGCTACAGTGGGCTACTATCTGGCTACAGGGGGCTACTACATGGCTACAGGGGACATATTACCTGGCTATAGGGACTACTATCTGGCTACTGTATGGCTACAGGTGGCAAATTACATATCTACTATATGAGGTGCTATATATGGGAGTTTGTATAGAGATACGGATTGGTAGAGAAGTGCTGATAAATTGAGGAGTCTAATGTTTGTTTTGTATATTCCACAGTGAAGATTCGTGGCCAGGAGAAGTCGTCATGGTGGTCTGGGACAGATGGAGAAGAAGAAGAGAAAGAGAACAACTCTTCAGAGGCGTCTCCTGTAAGTCCCTGGATGTAACTTTACTTATATGTTTGCAGAGCCTGTGTACAACTGGTATCCACTACTGTATGGTCACTGTATGCCGGTAATATAGTTGTAGTGTAATGGTTTGTATTCAGTAATGGTATTGTGTATTATTCAGTCACTATGTGCTGGTGATATGTGGTCATGGTTTGGTGGTATTATTCAGTCACTATGTGCTGGTGATATGTTGTCATGGTGTTGCAGTATTATTCGGTCACTATGTGCTGGTGATATGTGGTCTTAGTTGGACACTGGTACTAGTAGCCTGGTATCTGGTTTTGTGTAGCAGTGTTATTTGGTAACTGTATGACTGTTATTTAGTAGTTTTATATGTAGCACATTGTGTTAAAGCTGTTTGTATATTTGGTTGACGGTGATGCAATGTGTTGCATAGCGGCGCATTTTTACGGGGGGCGAGGAGGGGCAAAATTTCTTCACCTCGCCCTGAGTGCAGTTTAGCCTAGGAACAGCCCTGTGCTCACACTATAGGAAGTATGGGGAAAGAGTTGATAGCTTTATTGGATTTAACAAATCCTCAATTTGCTTTTGACTTGCTGAGTTTTTAGAAAGCAAAAGAGATGTGTATTTAGAAAGCAAAAGCCAGTGTTGCTCATCTGCAGACAGCTGTTTTGGGGTTTTTGTCCCTCCTCAGTGCAGAGCAGAGCTTAGTGGCTGGCTGGGTGGGAGGCAATGAGTGACTCAAGCTAAGAGCAGGCAATGATCAATTAGCGCTGTCAGGAACAATAGAAGAACAGCACAACACAGAGTTATAGGAGAAGATGTTCCAGAATTGTTATTTCACAGAAAACACAAGTATTTACTAAAATAAACATATGAGGAAATGTCATCAGTTGTGCTTAAATTTTTGTTAGTGTTAATATTTTTAGACTGGAAATGATTTATAAGAAATTGCCAATGATATTTTGGAAATGAATGAGGTCATTATTAGGTCATTAGAAATTTAGGTGTATGTCCAGAGCAGAGGGCTTCATAACCAAATAAAAAATTGGGCGAGCATTCTGATTCAGACCAGAACTTTTTTTTTTACCTCCAATGTGATAAGACTTGAAATATCTCCCTCCCCTTTTGCTAATATAACAGTGTCTGTAGTGGGAGAAAGCCAATTATGTAGGGTGTACTCCTGAGGAGAAATGGGATGAGTCCACCTTTATAGAACCCTATTCACATACTGTGCAGATCTGTGGTCTTAGAGAGTGGAAAGCCAGAGTATCTAATACAAATGTATACTTTGGTACTAATTTGCTGGCCTGTTTCTGATAATGTGGTACAAAAGTAAAACATATGGCCAGATAATATACATTGGGAGTCGGGACTTACTGCTCTACATGTGTCTGTCCAGGCTTGGACTGACCCACAGGTGAGCAGGGAAAACCCGGGTGGGCCTCTGGGCATGTCTGAGCTGCTAGCCATGGATAAAGCAGAAAGTAAGAGGCATGTATAGGTTCTGTGGGGTGGGCACCAAAAATCTACTTCACTGCTAAACCCCAAGAATCAACTCTACTGGTGCGCCTCAAAATTATCTCCACTGGTGGGCCCTAAGAATCAATTCCGCTACTGGGCCCCAAAATTCAACTCCACAGGTGGGCCTCAGAATCATCTCCACTGGTGGGCCCCAGAATCTACTCCACTGCTGGGCCCCAAAATTCAACTCCACAGGTGGGCCCCAGAATCATCTCCACTGGTGGGCCTCAGAATCATCTCCACTGGTGGGCCCCAGAATCTACTCCACTGCTGGGCCCCAAAATTCAACTCCACTGGTGGGCCCCAGAATCATCTCCACTGGTGGGCCTCAGAATCATCTCCACTGGTGGGCCCCAGAATCTACTCCACTGCTGGGCCCCAAAATTCAACTCCACTGGTGGGCCCCAAAATCATCTCCACTGGTGGGCCTCAGAATCATCTCCACTGGTGGGCCCCAGAATCTACTCCACTGCTGGGCCCCAAAATTCAACTCCACTGGTGGACCCCAAGAATCATCTCCACTGGTAGGCCCCAAGAATTGACTCCAGTCTGACACTGTGTCCGTCTCTACCATCTACTGCAGGTTTGAGGCCGGCCATAGTTACACAATTCTGACATGCTATTTCCCGAGGACTCTTAAACCCACTGCTAAATATAGTTTGTACTGTTCAAGGCTAACATAATATATTTCAGCTCACAAAACAAATTGTTCTTTTTCCATTAACAACAATCTGTGGAGGAGATTTGGCATTGAATCCTGTCCCGTGGTTATCCAGCTGCAGTCCCTTACAGCTAATCCAGAGCAAAGGAGAAGCACAGCAATTTAATAGCTATTTCCTATACATTAAGATAAAGTAGCTTCAAAGCTTGGATTGCTTATTACACTAAATGCCGGCAAAGATTGTTGTCTGGTTTGGAGAACTCTTTATAATATTGCAGAGGGTAGCAGAGGGTCTGAGCGGATCGACAGCGACCCCAGACTTTTTGTTATTTCTGTTCTGCACCCTGAAGCTATGTCTCCACTGCACACAAAAACATCCGTTTTCTAAAAATGCTGAAAAAATAACCGAAACAGATCCCACAGATTTTAATAGTAAAAGCGTTCTGTAGTCTCCAAGAATGTTTTTTTTTCTGCTCGTTTTATTTTCTGGTCGTTTTTGCTGTTGATCGTTTTTTGTAACATGTTGCAAAAAATGACTAAGTAGGGCAGAAAATGTACTATTGGAGCCTATGTAAAGCGGCGGGCATTTTTTGGAGCGATCTTTGCGTGTTCTTTGGCACATTTTTTGTAGACATTCACAGCAGTTCTAAAAAACGCTCCAAAAAATGCATCAAAAAACGCAAAGTGCTCAAAAAACGTCCGTTTTTTGAGCTTCTTTTTGACATGCACTAGACAAAAAACTCAGTTTTATGAACGGTTTTAGGATTTGTTTTCAGTGAGTTTTTTGTCCAACGCAGTGTAGACCTAGGGCGACATGTATGAATGGGGCTGCGACAGAAGTCTGGCATATTTTCAGCCCAACATCTAGCGCAGCCCTGTTCGAAATAGGTGTAAATGTCCCCCACGCCAATATCAGGTGCATTACAGGGCACTCGCGGCACTTTGTAATGCGCCTGAGTTCGGGGGCATGCAGGAGGGCGGGTGCACTAGAACCGTATGAAGCTATAGATTTATAGCTTCATTATGGCAATTCCAGGCACATTACTGCTGGAACAGGTAGAGCACTTTCAAAGTGGTTTACCTGAGCCAGAAATGTCGTGTTAGCGCTAGAATGCGCCTGATATATGACCTGCTGTAGAGCAGGTTCATAAATCAGGCGCATTCTATACTAATATTATGCGCATAAAAATTGTTGTTTAAACGGCAAAAATCATACATGCCGCCCCTAATCTTAAGATGGTCACATCACGGTGGGGTGAACCATCTATCGAGTTGAGAAGTCTGCTGGTAATTAGTAAACACAGTTAAATTGCAATTCAAGTACTACTCAAAGGTACTTAAAGAGAACCTGCGACATCTCCTGACAGGTCTGTTTTAGTAAATCCTCATGTCCCCTATGAGATAACAACTCTGGAGCATCTTCTCTTATACCTCTGTGTCGTGCTGTCCCTTTGTTATTCCATCTTGAAATGTATGTTTGAATTTGTCAGATGGGTGTTACCCACCCCATAATCTTCCGGCACTGATTGTACAACTTCAGACTGGGCAGGGATACCACCCCCCTCCCCCCACACACACCTATCTGACTGATAGATTTCAAGGAGGAATAACAGAGGAGCAGCACAACACAGAGTTATAAGAGCAGATGCTCCAGAATTGGTATTTCACAGGGAGCACAAGGATTTACTAAACCAGACCTGTCAGGAGATGTTACTAGTTCTCTTTGACTTAGATCACTATAGACTGTATGCTGAACTGTGGCCACTTTATGGTCACCTGGAACAGGCATTGCTTGGTGGATGAGAGGCTTCTAGGAGAAATAGTTTATCAGCCTTGCTTTCTACTATAAGCAGATATTGTTCTATAATTAAAGGGACAATTCACTAAATTTAAAATTGTCTACTGACCCCCACTGTGATATAAAATATGAAACAGTACCAGCCAATCAATGGCTTTTTATGGTCAAATGCTTACTTCAGCATTTAAGTGCCATACCTGCAGACACGTGACCACTGACCCCAGAGCTTGATCCTTGAACAAGAGGCCATTGGTGAGGGTCCCGCAGGGAGCATCAGATCTCTGACAGCCGTGACAGGAGAGGTAAGTACTGGTTATTTTTTTATTTTATCACAGTGGAGGCAATAGACGAGTTTTTAAGAGTAAAGAGGTTTTCAAGACTTTTAAAAACCTCCCACTGCTAAAATAGAAAATTAACCCCTACTTTACTCTCCCATCAGCACCGTTCCAGCGCTGCCAAAGTTCCAGTGTACGTCCCTCGAAGATGACATCACCTTAGTGGACTACACGGCACACACATGGCTATACGCGGAACTCCCATAGAAGTGCAGACGGAGGACGGTGCTCCTCAGGCACATGCAGGCCCGGATCGCAGCCAGCCAAGAGAGGCCGGCGATGCAAATTTCCCGAAACAGGACTCTCCCTTTAAGTATGGGTTGATTTTCTATTTTAGAACAGTGGAAGGTTTTTTAAAGTTTCGAAAACGAGTTTAAAGTAAATTTGGGATCACACGCATTATTTTGTAAGGGTGCTTTCACACATTGCATTTTGGTGATTATTTTTTGCAGAAATACACAGCATTAAACTGCCTTTATTGCTGTTCATTTCTGCAAAAAAAACGCACCAAGGGCCACATGTATGAAAACTGTCTATGTCTAAAACTCACTTTGTTGCCCATAGCAATCAATCAGAGCGCCCCTCTCATTTCATATAGTGCTCTGGAAAATGGGAAGAGTGCTCTGATTGGTTGCTATGGGCAACAAAGTGAGTTTTAGACCTAGAAAGTTTTCATACATGTGGCCCCAAATACGCACTGTAGGAAAGCACCCTTGGGGCATGTCCCCACGGCATGGGTTTTCAGCCGGTTTGCGGTTTTTCAGACCGCCTGAAAAACCGGCCGAAAATGAGCACAATTGTGCTCTATGGAAAACCCGTGCAGCAGTCCCCATTGCACGGGTTTTCTGCCCGGCGGTTTTGCCGCCGGCGGTCCGGTGGCAAAACATTGAGCAAGCACCTTCTTCCATCCGGTTTTCGGACAGAATCTGTGCTTCTCAATGGGAGGAGGGAGGGTATTTGTCCTATGCCGTGGGGATGCGCCCTTATAGATTTTTACTCTCTGCATCTAATACAAACTGATTCTGATGTATCCAAATCCAATAACATTTAATCTGCACAATGCAAATTATCTGTAAGATCAGTTGGCGTAGGGTGAAATGCTGTTTGAGAAATCCATAGTGGAAGTTTATAGTTTATGTTATAAATATGTATAAAAAATAAATAAATATAAAACTGTAGTTGATTGATTCACGCTCACCCCCCACATGACTGATTTTACAACACACTGGCATTCTGATACTGCAGCAAAATTGTAATGTCACATGTCATGTACAAGGCCCTGAAGGCTGCTGACATCCGAACTGCAACTTCTTCTGAGACTAGTTTTGCAATTAGTGGTATCCTGACCTCTAGTGTTGAGATATAGACCTGAGAATTGTATGAGCGACATGTCCCATTAGGGCTGCACCATTTTTTTTTTGGTGTATTTTGCACCAAAAAAACTGTTGATGCCTTATTCTCTATAAAAATGAACTGGAGTACACCAAAACTAGGCGCATTATACGCCAGGCACGATACATTTGACTGCGCCTAAGGTAGGCATCAAATATGCTAGCAATGACATGCTATGTGTCTACATTAGTCACTTCAATTATAATATGCAAGGTAGAACAGACCCCAGATTTTTGACAGGTTCTTACATTCAGGCGCACTACACACTCATTTAATGCTCCTTAAAACTGGCGTGGAGGCGCCTCTTTTCTGACATGTCGCCCTGTATGTGATTTAAGGGTATGTACTGCAAATATTGTGTGCCCCAATGCATATCAAAAAAAAATAAAACTAGTCTTAATTAAAAATGATTGATTGCAGATTTTAAAAAAATCATGTGTACGATGATCCTGTAGTGATCTGTTTCTCTATGCTGAAAAAGAAGAAGAAGAAGAAAAAGAGAAACAGAAAATAGAAAAACGCACAATTGCTCAGGATCAGGGCTTGATCATAGTTTAGGTGGTGGCAGCTGGTGTAATAAGGGTTCATGTTATACAACAAAACAATTGATTCACATTATTATGACTAACGTACCGAGTAACCGACGTGTGCAGCACGGACAGCAGCTAGACGGGCTGAGAGTTACTCAATAGGGTCCTGGTTAGTTGTCACAGGTAACTGGTGCCGACTGCACCCCACGACTGCTGGAGGCTGCATGGGGGAGGATGTACAGTGCAAACACGACCTTCAAGGTGATGCCTCAGATGCTCTATTGGGTTCAAGTCTGGGTAAATAGGGGCCAGGGTAGTGCTTCTAATTCTTGGTCAGGCTTTTCCAACCAATATCGGACATTTCTAGCCATGTGACATGCTGCTTTGTCTTGCTGGAAGATCCCCTCTGTCCCATGGAAGACAATCAGCATGTATGGCTGTATGTGATTTGCAAGGATGGATTCATCCCTAAATCAGTTAAGCGTGTCTTCCACATGGAGGAGTAACCCAGACAATGCCACAAAAACATTCCCCAGACCATAACGCTGCCACCATCTTGTGTCATTTCAGCAATGTTTGCAGGATGATATTTCTCGCCTAACAGGCCAACGTCCATTCTTCTATTGAAGCAGAAAATGTGACTCATCTAAAAAAAAGGCAACCCTCTGCCAATCAGTGGAGGTCCAATTCCAATGCTTTGAAATTTGAAGTCTTTTTTACCCATGCAACTTGGTTAGCAGAGGTGCAGCGACCATCCATCTGCTTCAGAGCCCCATACACAGTAGGGTTTGCTGAAATGTTGTGTTAATCACATCTGATAGCTCCCTGGTAATATATCTCTGTGATCTATGAAGTTAATCATAATATACACTGCACTCCCAGAAATCAATTGTATTACACACTCTTACCCAGAAATACATTTTATTACAACCCCAAACATTAACTGTATTACACACTGTACCCCCAGAACTCATATAGCAGATTATACTCTGGAAATAAATCAGATTACACAATGCAACCCCGTAATAAATTATAAGTGTGCCAAGTGTCTTGCGCCTTGTTGTCATCGGACCGGCGCACTGTCCCTGCACACATACATAGGGACTGTTTTCGGACCGACGTCTCAGTCTGGAAGGTTGTTCTGTTAGCAGAGTCTCAGCAGCCGTGCGGTGATGCACAGTGGTGACTGCTTTTGTCATGTGATCTTTGACGTCCTGGATGGATCATGTGATTCTGGATGTCAGCGCAGTATTAGCTGGGGGCTGACAGATTGAACCATGTGGAACTCAATATTTACAGGTAATCTAATGGAGCAATATTTGTATATATAGGACATAAAGCGACTTTGTTAACTGCTAATGGGGGAGCGGTGCTGTTTTGCATTTAGAAGGATCCCTAAATATCAATAGGACAACATGTTTTGTTTTCATTGTGGACCTGTTGGCAATATTATTCCCCGATGAACCAGTCTGGGATTTATTTTAAGGGTATAGCATCTGATATATGCGCTGTGTATTTTGCTACACCCCACTTTTTGCCAAATTATTGTGTACCAAAATTAGTGGACTTATCAGGGTTCAGTTGCAGTGTGTGGGGCCACCCTTTTCGGGGCGATTACCCCACTTTTTGTAAATAGGGCATACTAAGGTTAATTTATGGTGAGGTCTCTTAACTATTTAACTGTCCCTGACATTTTTATTTTTAAATGTTTATTAGGCTTCTGGAATAGTCAACAAAAACCATGTTGCAAACCTGTAATGACCATAGTAATGTAAATAAAAATTATGCCAATAAAATAAACAGACATTTGTTTTTTCAAGACGTCTGGCATTAGAAAGAGTAACCTGAAAATAGGAACTTCACATCATAAGAATGCTAATTAAAAAGGCATACAGTAAAAGTATGCATTTTCTATTTTAACTAACAAAGACATACAACAACAAAATAAACATCACTACTACAGTGACAACACCAACATAACAAAATAAAAAAGGGGGGGGGGGGAGAGAAGGGAAAGGGGGCCCACCCCTCAACCGGGCCAGGAAGACATCATGGATCAATGCAGGATGGCTGATTTTAAAATTCGGTTATATTAGTTGAAGGCCATGGGCGCATCTCCCACTAGCTGCAAGAGTATTTTAGGATAAGAGTTATACCATAGATCACGGTGGATTTTCAGAAAGTTGAAGGCGTCCCAATGTATCCGTTAGTGCACCCTCGAGATACAATTTAGAAAATCTAAAAGTGAAGACCAGTGATTTCTCCTGGAGACAAAAATTATTCTATAAAGGTTTTCCAGGTGGAAAATAATTTTTCAGTTAGAGTTAACTGAGCGGATTCTGTTTCCGTCCTTTCAAGATTAAGGTATGTTTTGACTAATGTCAGTACTTTTCCCATATCCGGCATTGTAGTCTCTAACCACTTATTCAAGATGCACCGTTTCGCCGATAGAAGAATTATGTGAAGGAGCGTGTGATGTTTGGTTAAGCCAGTTAGATCATGGAAAAGGCAGAAGTTAGGGGTGAGAGGAACCTTTAGATCCCATCTTAATCTTAGAGTTTCCCTCAGTTCTCTCCAGAATCCCTGAGAGTCGGGACAGGACCCATCCCATGGATCAGGTCCGAATTTGGCTGAAGACATTTGGGACAGGCTAACTTGCCCGTTAGGAGCAAGAGGATGTGGCGGATGTTAAATCCATCTATTGCCTGGTGCATTAAGCTAAAATAAATTTCCCGCCATTTTTCGCTGATGATGGCTTTGATAATTGCTAACCCTTCCAATGCGATCTGAGGGATATTTAACTCTGGAAAGATAACCTGCCACTTAATAATTTGACAGCTCGCTCAGGGATTTGTGAGTCTCTTAGTTTTGCGTACAGCAAGGAAAGAGAACTGTCCCTGACATTTTATATAGACTTCAGTATTATCTACGTCAAAAATTGACGATTGATGACCCTACCTATGATATACCCTTCTATTGGGTCACTGTGAAAGTACAGTTGGATGGGCTATTCCAAGACAAACCATTGGTATCATGAGCATACAGTCCCCATTTTTCTCATTGGAAGTGTTGCATATCCCTGATATTTGGTACCACTAATGCATTTGGTATAAATGGTAGTCTTGGTTTCTTATGGATTTTTTATATATTGTGACTAAATAAAAGTTACATTTTAATTGTAACTACAGTGTATATTCAAGGTTAAATATAGTTTTTTCTTTTGGCAGTGATTATTTTTAATAATCCTAATATACTATCAAATTTTTCTGTGATTTAACACTGTATCCCCGAAATTAACCACATTATACACTCAACACCAAAAACGTAATTATATTTGACAATGTGCCCCCCTCAAAATTAATAATTTTACACCTGGATTGCATACCTCTAGTGGCGGATGTCGCTGCATTTCCTAACACAACATAGCCCCTAATTTAAATCTGCAACGACAAGCAAATTTTCCATTAAAACCAGTGGGACATGGACTGCAATCAGTCTTCGACACAGTCGAATTCCATGTCCGAATAAGACCTGTGAACATTAGTCTCTGCTGGGCAGGAGGGGAGCACGGTGTCTGTATACACTGAAATATGTACTCCCTGTAATGCACAGGTGTCAAACTGCGGCCCTCCAGCTGTTGGGAAACTACAACTCCTATCATGCATTGGTATAATCTACAACAGTGGGCATAATGGGAGTTGTAGTTTCCCAACAACTGGAGGGCCGCAGTTTGACACCCCTGCTGTAATGTATGCTATGCTTACTGGAGACCAGGGAAATATAATCAGTACTGTCATAAAGGGGGCACATAGACTTTGATGAACTCATCTTTACCATACTTGCCAACTTTTGGAAGTGGCCTTCAGGGAGATTTTGAATTGCAGTTTGTCGCCTTGATGGTTTAAGTGGGCCACACCCCCTGTTTTATATGACACGTCCTCTTTTGCACAAAGCTACACCCCCTTGTCAGATCTGTGTAACAACTTTGGAGGAAAGCTGATAAGGGATGTGGTATCCTTCAGCTTTACTGGACATTGGATCTCCTAACCAGCATCCAAGCTGGGTAACAGCACATCAATCAGCTTTCCTTCAGAGCCCAGCTACAATGTGGTCCCTCTGCACCAGGTGATGTCAGGGCAGGAGCTCATGATGCTTTACCCTGGCACCAGCACTATTTACAGAGCAACCCACAGCCAGTAAAAAAGTGCTCAGATGTATAAAGGGGTTTATCTGCCATATAGCCTTAGGCTAAAACCGACCAAACGTTGTCACCGTGTGACTATTCAGCCATATATGCTGCACTAGTGAATATAGTGCGCGGCACGTTTTTGGAGCGTTTTTAGGCACGGTATTTGCCCTGGCTATTAATTTGTATGGGTGGAAACCTTGTCCAAAACCTCATCAGAAACCTCTTCTAAAGAAGCGCGTTTCAGGCAAGATTTGATGCCATTTTGGGAGCTGAAAAAATTAGCGTCCGAACAGCATCCAAATAAGTCATTTGAACACTAATAGGCTTCCCAAGAGTGTATTCTAAAAGTTACCAGTACTTGATATGGCCGGTACAAATAAAATATCGGCACTGGCCCCCTGGCAGTAAAAATGACCATGCCGATGGTTTACCACATTGGTGGCATACCTACCATAGCAGGAGATTTACCAACTCTTCAGGAAGCCCAGGAGATCTCCCCCTTTTCAGGGAGTCTCCCTGACGATCAGGAAGAGTTGGTAAGTATGATCTTTACTGGTCTTGCAGGTCACGCAGGTCTTGTGACATCTCCAATAACTAAGTATGAGTTTAAAAAAGCTATACATAGTCAAGGCTACAAGCATCCAACATAGGACAAAAACCAACGGAAAGCTGAGGGCTTTTTGTCCAATGCACGACTGCAGTTTTTGTCACTGTTTCCAAAAAACTGCGGTTGGTTTTAGTTATTTTGCTGTCGGCCCGTACAAGTGTACGGGAAACCGATTGCAAAACGCAAAATGCTGGCAGATTTTACAACATGTTTCTAAATCCACTGACACCAGAAAACAAGCTGAAAAAACAACCTGTGTAGACTGTGGTTGTTTTTTCTATTAAAGTCTATGGGCTTGATAAACGGTTGGATTTTCAGCGGTTTCAAAATACTAAAACTGCTGAAATCCGACCGTTTTTGTGTGCTGTGTGGACTTAGCCTAAGAATCATAAAGTTATATCCAGGAAGGGAAACATCTCTCCTTAAGGAGAGCACCGAACGAGCGGCTTGTAGAGATTTGTTTTGCCTTTTCGCACTCTACTAAGCATCTGCATATCACAAGGCATTATGGGAAAGGGGCTGAGAAGCCCACAGCGCCCTCTGTTGGATGTAACAAATCCTCAATTTGCTTTTGACCTACTAGGTCTTGAGAAAGCAAAAAGGATTTAAGCCAAGCCAATATCTCTCATCACATATGCCCCACCATGCCATAAACACTGAAGCAGACTACGGATTACTCAGCCATGAACACAGATTGGAAGTAAAGGGACCATAACCGAATGGCAAGCCAGGTGACCCGGTACTAGGAGGAAGAGAGATGCAGCACACTGTGGCCACAATCATAAGTCACTTCAAAGTGTAACCAACCATAACTGAATGAGGTATCATCGGCATCAGGGGGACAGTCCGTTGGACAGGGTATGACACTTCTTGCTAAGAGGCAGATTCTTTGCTCATCACAATAATGAGTACTCTTTTCCATAGAAGAATGAGAGGACGCACACACTAAATGAAGGTTTTACTTGTTTGGTCTGTTTATGTCTGTACATGATATTTCAATAGTTCGGGCACTGGCCTGAAATGTCTAAATATGGTTTGACCTTTTAGCATGTCGGAGTCATGTTGTAATGTTTGAAAAATGCAATAAAATATGTTAAAAAAACAAAACAAAAACATAACTGAATTAGCAGACACTAGTGTCAGGTCAGGAGGCCCACTGTGTCATGGTCCACCAGGAATCTGCCTGGTAAGACAACACGGATCTTCTTAACAAACTCAATGCCCTCGGTCCACTTCCTGAGGGCACCATTTTGGCCACCATGGATGTAGAATCCTTGTATACAAACATTCCCCACAAGGATGGAGTTGCAGCATGTCGGACGCACCTGGAAAAACTAAACCTCCCAACAAAACCAGTAACACAGCTCATACAGTTCATACTCAGCCACAACTATTTCACCTTTGGAGAGGACCTATATCTACAGCGAATGGGAACTTCAATGGGGTCCAGATGTGCGCCCCAGTATGCAAACCTCTTTATGGCTGAACTGGAAGGAGCGTATCTATCCACATGCACCACCAAACCCATGATGTACCTCCGTTATATCGATGATATCCTTGTCATCTGGACTGCGGGCGAGGAGGCCCTAATTCAATTCCATAATGACTTCAATAACTTCCACCCCACCATCAACCTTAAACTTACCTATTCAGAGAGCAAAATCCACTTTCTGGATACTACAATACACATCAAAGACCACCGGCTACTCACATCAATATACCACAAACCCACAGACAGAACGGCCTACCTCAGAAACGACAGCTTCCACCCCAAGCACACAAAACAATCCATTATATACAGCCAGGCTATACGGTACAATCGTATTTGCTCCGACAAGACAGACCTGGACAAGCACCTTCTGGATCTGAGGACAAAATTTCTCCAATTGGGATACAGGCCAAAAGTGACGGACAATCAAATCAGCAAAGCGGCCGCCATCAACAGAGACAGTCTGCTCACATACAAAGAGACCCAGAAGGAAGAACGAGTGCCCCTAGTTGTCACCTACAACCCACAGCTGGAGATCCTACGAAAGATTGCCAAGGAACTTCAACTTGTACTACATAGGGACAACAGACTCAAAGAAATATTCCCAGTCCCCCCTCTCCTTTCCTTTCGGCAACCACCAAACCTGCGGCGTATTATTGTCCGGAGTGCCCTGAAGGCCCCAACTGAAAATGGCACCTCACCCTGCCTGCAGAACAGGTGCAAGACCTGCAGGCACATCCACACCACTGACAGTGTACCTGTTCCACAGTCCCAGCAGGTGCACAGAATTAGGGGGACATTTTCCTGCAGGTCTAGCAATGTGGTGTATCTGATTATGTGTATGCAATGTCCGACCACAGGCCTTTATGTGGGGGAAACAGGGCAGAGACTCAGCCAGCATATGAACTCCCACAGATTCACTATTAATAACAGAACAGATCTCCCAGTGGCACAACACTTCTCCAGAGATGACCATTGTATTGAAGATCTGAAAATCATGATTTTAATGGGACACTTTAACACGCAGAGGGAGAGAAAGGAGTGGGAATTTAAATTAATGCAAAAATTTCAGACTCTGAAAAAAGGGCTAAATATTCATTCAAGCTTAATGTCAAACTATGTGTGAACTGTGATGGCCACAAATTACATCTGATGGCTACAGATAAGACACAGAATTACTGACCACTCCGTCACGCCTCACAAGTTTCCAGATAGTTGATTTCTTGACCTGTTGTAAATGGCTTCTCTGCTTATATTGCATTTTGTTATTTTTAAGAATTCTAGGACCCTGTGAAGGTCCAGGTCTTTTGTGTATAAAAAGTCTGTGAATTTTCAATTTCTTGCATAACAACCTGTCTGAAGAAGGGAGCTAGTACTCTCGAAAGCTCACCATCAAATATACTCAGTTAGCCTGAAAAATCGCCTGATTTCTTCACTTTTCTACTACTTTCTATGGCTAACACGGTACAACATAATACTACTGGTAAGACAGATTGTCAGTCCGGCCTGGTGCCATTTGTCCATTCACGATCCACTTTCACCACAGCATCAACAAACAGTTCATATACTGCGTAGTTTCAGAAATACCGCCACCCTTTGCCCCCAAAAGCCAAAATCTTCCTTTTTTTTGCAACTGGATAAAAATAAACTTTTTACAATGACGCAACAAGGGTATGTTTTCGCAGCATACCCCAAAACCGGAGTGACTGTGTAAGCACTTTGTTACCCCCAGCAGCCGGCTAACTCACTGCTCCTGTGGTCCGATCAGAGATAACACTTTTTCCACTCTCAGCCTGAGGACAGCCCTGATCGCAACCAGCTCTCTGATTGGTGGAGCAGCTTCTCCTGCAATCAGTGCTGGGCTGATTTGAAATGCAGAGAAGAGGGAAGAGCATTGCCTATCTTTCCACCTGTCTCGCACAGCAGACTGATGCACCCCCCACCCTTCAGGAAGGCACCAGACTCAGTGCAGCATCATGGTAGAGGTGTCGAAAAAGTAACCTCCCCTGCTACTTCCTACCCTCCAACCCCAGGCAACATAAAAAGGGGAGTGTGTATACAGAAGGGCATGATGAATCCCATCTGCCTAATTTTTAAAACTTTATTTTTGCCCTGGGATCCAGGCCCCAGTTAAAAGCGATTTTGAGGCCAGGAGGCTTGGGGCAAATGCATTATGGTCAAAATGACCCTGATTACAGGGTCCTTCAAATGCATGGGGCGTATAGTGCTACTTTACCTTTTTGATAATCTGGAACTGGCCATGAGCATTTCTTCAGGGGCCCCAGGTGTTAACTCCTTACGACCCCCCCCCCCCGTTTTTTGGACGGGGGGCATTTCAGGTCGTTCGCTGCAGCGCATTGCCTGGGACGGGGGGTTTTACACAGCCCCGTTTCCCCCCAACCCCCCGCGAGCAGGAAGGGGAAACCCCCGCAACCCGTGCTTTAAAAAAAACCCCTTTTATTGCGGCGGTGCGTTACCCCCCAGCGCAACAAAAGGGTTTTCCCCGCCGTCGGGGGTAGAACACCCGGTGACCCGACAAGCCCGGGAAACGGGGACAGTCAGCCCTGGGGACCTGAGGGCCCCAGAGCTGTTTTGTAACAACCAGTACAGGCAGCGTTTTGTTTCCTGTCACTCCCTGTTTTAAAGTGACCAGTTTTAGAATGTTTTTAGATATGTTTGCAATACATTACAAGTGTTTAAAAAAATAAAATAAAATTTTTTTTAAAACATTCCCCTTCGGGGGAAATTTAAAAAAAAAAAAAAAAAAAAAAGGAAAAAAGTTAAAAAAAAATTAATAAAAAAATAAATAATAAAAAAAAAATAAATTTTTAATAAAAATAATTGTACAATAATTTGCACACACAAAAAAAATCCCAAAAATTTTAGGGATCCCAGCCCGTAATAACCTGAGAATTAATCAAACAAGTTAAAAATGTGAATGGGTAAAAAAAATTAATAAAAATAAAAAAATAAAAAAAAAATCGGAATTTTTTTAATAAAAAATTAAAAACTATCCCCTAAGTACAACTTTCTCGAAAAAAGAGGCCTCATGCAACTGCGTCATTGAAAAAATAAAAAAAGTTACACGTTAAAAAACCAAGGAGGCAAAAACAAAAAAATGTTCGGGTCATTAACTACTTTTCGGGTGTTCGCTTTAAGGGTTTTTAAAAATTTTAGCAGGGTCCCAGGGAGGTTAAATCCAGTGGAGACCCCTAGGCCGTCACAATTTCACGGCACCCTTTTGAAAAATTATTTCCCAACTATTTTAATAACCCCATATAGTTCCCAGAAATAAACAATAATAATGTTTTTAAACAAAATAACACACTGCGTCCACACTGCAGTAGAAATACGCCATTGATGAAAAAAAACCCGCCGGGATTTTTTTACGTCAAGTACGTGGTTCTAGGGGATGGTTCTGTCCACGGTTTGGAGATTCAACCATCCCTCTCAACCACTGACATGTTCTGCCCGAAAACTGGGTTGAAGAATGAACGTGTTCTAAGTTTTTTGGAACATCGGCGGTGCAAAAAACCATTTGGCAGAAATCCGTTCGTAGGATGGTGTGGGTTTTTCTATTAAAGTCTATGGGATGGTTGACAGTCAGTTTACAAAATTTTTAAAAAGAAAACTTCTGTAAATCCAAAGAAAATCCACCCCTGGGGACGGGCCCCCGAGTTTGAAACCGCTATAAAGGAAAAAAAAAACCCTTTCCGGTTAGGGGCGGTAAAAGCCCGGAAAAAAAAAGGCTAAGGCTAGGTTCATATGAGCATCAGAGGTTTCGTTATGAGCCACAGCCGGGTGTATAGCTATATGGGGTGCAGAGGTACCTTTCGTTACCTTTGGGCTTGGAGCCTTTTGGTGGCCCAAAAGCCCCTTCTACTGATGAGGGAAAAAATATTATAAATGGCACAAGGTTGAGGGGGCCCCCTTTTATGGATTTTGCCTGGGGGCCCCGGGGCTTTAAAAGGGTTTTCCACTACAAGGATTGCTTTTTTTATTTAAAAGTTTTTCAAAAACAATCACTTTGCAATATAATTCTTAAAAGGTCCTACCTATTCCCAGATATCCCTTTCCCTTTTAGGGTGCATCAGCTCCCTTTAGGGTTAGGTACAGACCCGTTCATCTCTCCTGAAGGCTGCCAGCATGGTTGCCATAGCCAG